>VNJM01003473.1:0-13749 GCA_008042475.1 Drosophila kanapiae | reverse complement strand
CTTGTTCCGGCTCATCTTCGTCGGCATTATGGGTGTGGGTCTTGGGAAGACTACTGTTTCACGTGCTCACTATGCTTTAATAATAAAAAGATTCGCGTGTTAAAAGAAAAACAAGTATTGGGGAAGGGATTGGGAAATGACTAACAACTAGACTGGGCAGAGGAAAAAGAGAGAAACACGAAACAGAAACACGAGGAAGGAAGAAAACTAAACAATTAACGAGCTCCTTCAGCGACATTTGGCACACTAAGATGGAGTTTAGTGGCCGGTTATCTCACCCTACCATGATCACTTCTTGCAATTTAACTCTATTTTGAGTAGTGATCCCTTAAATGTCGCTATTTAATCTAAAAACTTCTCGATGTTACACAACGGTCCCTCATAATTTCCGAATATTGAAGGTTTAGCTTGAATTCATTTTAATAACATTTATTAGATACATTATATTAATTCGGTTTATTTCTTAATCATACCCAAATTTATTTAATCTCGTCCTAACATTATTTTTGCTTCATTTTGTTCATTATTTAATTTATTTATTTTCATTAATGTTTTTTTTTTTATTTCATATTAATAATAATATTAATTTAATAATATTAAAAGTTAATTCATAATTTTAATATTTCATAATAATGTTCATTTAATTTATTTTCTTCTATTTCACATTAAAAATAATATTGATATTTAATTAATAATATTAATACTTCATATTAATAAAAATTTTCATAATAATCGATTTCAGTGTAGTTAATTAATTTTAGTGTATTAAAAGGTTTCAGAAAACATGATAAAAATTAAAACGAAAAATTATAAAGAAAGTAATTTTGTTTTCAAACTTTCAACGAAGGCTGCTATTTATTTGCCTTCTATGGTAGACAAGCCGATGGCTAAGCTTAGCTTTGTTTAAATGTAGTATACACATACACAACAACATTAATTCATCAGTTGGTTAAACACTCACATTTTTCCGAGTCCAGCGGTGAAAGATCTTTCGTCTCTGCCTGTACGGGATTTTAAATGGTTACTGTTGTGCATGCATTAAATATATTATTCACTTTTTTTCTTCATATTTTTGGTTTCTTAGGTGCTATTCATTTAGCCTGCAGTATTGCTGCATGTGTACTTCTATTTATGTACACTAAAAAAAATCATTTCTGTATTTACTATTGTTAATGAGAAAAAGAATTAAAATAAACTAATCGATACAATAAATCCAAACATAAGAGAAGGTACTATAAAGTAAAATAAACTAAAGAAAAATTAGCAATAAAAAAAACTTAACACATTTTATAAAGTTATAACCAAATGCAAGTACCGAATATAAGTAGTTAAAATTAATTATATATATATAATATATAACATAAACACAATTATAATATAAATTCAAGAAAAGTTATATCTGGTTTCTCCCTCTGTAGTGCAGTCGCGTGACATTGACACGTGTGTTTAATTTTTATTGGCTGCACTAAAAAAAAATTTGACGTTGAAACCGCATGGTTGGATTTTAAATTTTATTTTGTTTTATTTTCTTTCACGTGTGCTTCGGAAATTGTTCACTGCAGTTTACTGTATCCGCAGTTTTGGGCGAATATAGTTTTTTTCTTATTTTTAAACTTAAGGACGTTCACATTTTTTTGTTCACTGTATGTTCGCAGATGAAAGATCTGCTGGTTGTTGTAGCAGGTGTGTCGGCCGAACGGCTTAGCAGTGGCGTGAGGTTGTTGTTGTCGGACTGTGCTAAGTAGGAACAGCGGCGGTTGCGGCTTTAACAATTCCGTTGGTGACGAAAAATTGGCTGATGGATATTTTAGTATTGGATTCCCGATGATTAAAGGCATGGATATGTATGCCACGGGTTACTGGGATACTCCGGCATATCACGTGGTGCCAGATCTAGGTTAAGACCGAATTTTGTTACTATAAAAAAAATCGCAAACCCTAGTAAAATATTTACCATAAAGCCTGGCACAACACAGTTGAATAATTTCTTTCTTTTTTTCTACCGATGGCTTATGGCTGCCAATAGTGTCGCACTATTTCAACTTAACCCTTCTTGGGCTTGAATTTTATTTGTTTTTGACACTTAAACGCGACTATATTCTTCGGCGATCGGATGTGAAAGAGAGCAAGGGTACGATTCAGTGTACAGATGTACCTCTGGAGTTACCGATTTCGTATGCTTGCATTGGCAAGCGCAATCGAGTAACTCTTTTGGTGCAAAAGTTACACGATAGGGGGCGTTAGAGTAGTGCAACTACGTCGGTGACTCACCCTATAGTTAAGAGTCAGACAAACCTTTTGCCTACTTTTAGGAAATTATTTTTGGACGTGACAAGCGCCACTACAAGCTATGTCAATTGTAATGGAAATTATAAGTTTAGATGATAAATTGGAAGTTATATATGAATAAACTTTATAAGTTGGTTAAATTGGTAACAAAGCATTCTTGGTAAAATTGCACGATGTCGTGTAATGGTAAGGATGGCCGTGTCGGCGCACAGGAAGAGTGTGTGTGGATGTTGGTATGAGTGTATGGGTCTGCAGTTCCGACACCTTGAAGACTAATATTTCATCATTATGGTATTATTGCATTTGCCTTTAAGTGTGCTGTGATTGGTTATCTGCATGTCGTCACTTTAAGAAGTACCGTTTTAGCGATGCGACAGCTTGATATAACTGTCGCCGATTGTGGTTCGGAGGTAGACACAGAAAGAAGAGAAGAAGACGCGGACAGTTTCGTTTTAGATCTCAGTGTTTGCGAAACCGAAACTCGCTGCGCTACTACGATGTCGGACGACAATAATCATGCTGCAACAAATACAAGAAAAATAATAATGATAATAATTAGCATGAATGCATGGTGTGAAATATTCATTAATGTCTGTTAAAAGATAGCAATATTTTATTGTTTGCCTATTAATTTAGTTTTAATTATTATTTTAATTTATCAAATCATAATTATCAAATCTTAATTATTTCCTAAGTTGTTTTAAGCTGATTTCTAGTTCAAATTCTATTAAACTGATATATATAAATATTGAATGTTTATTGAAATATTTAATTATTCGTTAAATTTACTTTTAGTTGCCTACAGGTTTATTTTATTTTTGTTTGGCTCTTTTATAATGATTGTTGTAACTCACTCTGCATCCTTTCAACGACGAAATATCGATCTCCCGAGCGATGACTATAAAAGAGTAGCTAATCAGGTCCGCTTTGGGTTAATTAAATACATTCAAATAATTAAATTACATTCACTCATTTGCAGGCTGCTAACAACATTCGTAATTAATTATACCTAAAACCAAAGACTTAATATAATTGTTTATTTCTATAACAATCTAAATCGACTAAAAGTATTTATTCTTTTAATTATTTATTTAATTCAGCATTTCATTTTTTTCTGGAACCGATTTCTAATCGGCTGGGCTGGGCGATCTTTAACTATATTTGGAGTTGGTCAATATTTACAATAATTATGATAATGTCCGATTAAACTCTCGGCTTAATTAATACTAGTGCACTAAAATCAACAAATAAGGCTTAACATTAGCTGCGGCAAGGAATTAATGTCCGATTAAACTCTCGGCTTAATTAATACTAGTGCACTAAAATCAACAAATGAGGCTTAACATTAGCTTCGCCAGCTAACTCACATTCAGATTCTCCTCAATCTAATTTTTCCATTAACAAAATTCGCTCGTGCACGAGATCGGGCTCTAATATTGCGTTTTGGTCAAGTTATCTGCTACGACCGCTTGCCAAAAATAAAGCTGGGATCTACATCCTCACTGCGCTCAAGTAGCTAGGGGTGTTCTAGGCTACTACATTTAGGTACCGACTAATAAGTCTTGGCTGAACACTGAATTACGGGGTGCTCCGCTGGCCGCGGTCTTAAATCAGCATTATGCGTCGCGATCGAGGTTTAAATTTTACACTGTGTTTGCTGCTTCTGATGGTCGTCTCTGCTGGTTCCCTTTAAATTAGTAGGGGGTGCTCATCTGGACACTGTGGACATCTGCGTGTATCCTAGCTCAACTTCTGGCCGTACGCATCCGTCAGTCCTGCACCGGTTGCTGGATGCGTGCCACGACGTGCGTTCTTAGCAGCACTTGCCGCCGCTGAAGTAGAATGCCACTTTTCAATCCAATATTTATATAAACGGCGTCAAATCGACCCCTAATTATAGAAAAGCTGTAATACGCGCGTGTTTACTTCCAAGACTTTACAAGAAAAGACACGAGTCTGTGAAGTTGTGTGCGGCGTATAAACCGAGCTTTCGATTGCTACCCTGCTGCAGCTGAACTCTTTATCGGCAACGCAACGTTGAGTACCTATGATACCTGGCGCATTGGATGCATTGGAAGCATTGAAAGCCTTGAAAGCCGTCTTAGGTCTGGAGTTCTCGTCCATTTCCACCTGCCAGTAGCCGCTTTGAAGGTCCATCATAGAGAACCAGAAGGCGCCGTGCATTGTGGTCAGGATGTCATCGCTCCGCGGTAGGGAATAAGAATCCTTGACGGTAGTGTCATTTAGTCGTCGATAATCTACTCAAAATCGGGTGGAACCGTCCTTTTCCTTAACTTGGACGGACGTACCACCTCGTCTTTCCTGGCCAGTGCTGGCATGCGGCATCTTGGATTAAACCGATGTTATTTGGTACGAGCGGCGGTCCGTAGGCGATTTCGCCAGGAAGGCGTCCCTAGAGACTGACGCTAGCTAGTTTCCCGGCGGTGACTCGAAGTTAGTTGCGAGTTCCGGTCCTACCACGTTATTCCTACGCGGGCCTCGGCTTCCTCTTTTGGGTTAGCATCTGGGGTTATCGGCAGTTACGGCGGCGACGGTCATCACTGCGTCGTGGTTAGAAACTCGCCAAACACAGCTCTGCCGTTCATTTGTCTTTAATATTCTGAATTCTGTTACAGTTTTGGCATTTAGCTAAAGACCACGCAGCTGCGCCGCCAGTAACGCCGGCAGCGCAGCGGTCGAAGCTTATCTGAAGCTGAAAGAGAGAGAGGGTATTAGTCACTTGGTGACAGAGTCGTCCCCCATATCAAATATGCTGAAGGTAAGGTAAGTGTTTGATTCAGTGTAACGCCTGGGTGACTTTGTTGGTATACTCTATTCTTCTTTATCTATATTAGTTTATTTCCCATTGATTATAATGCATTTTGATTTTTGATTATTTAGACAGATTATTATTTATTATCGATCACCCATATATTTTTTGCATTAAACTATTACAGAAATTTATACACTCGTTTATTTAGAACAAAGGTCTAGTCACGTATACTTGGTCATTATTAGCATATGTTCGGACAGCACATTCAGTTAATAATTTCTTATAATAATTATAATATAGTTATTGCTAAGGCTCTGACTATATTATTTTTAAGTAAGCCTGCCGCCCTATGTGATGGTTCTCAAGTCAAGTCCCTAGCGCAGACTTCCTATTTCTAGATGTTCTTCGGGGATGGAGGTTTTGTTATTATTATCATGAATTTTATGTATTTTCCCTGATTAAATAATCAAGCTCGGATTGTAATTTTTGAGCTGTTGCCTCAGGAGGTGGGGGGTATTGACATACAATAGCCCCTTGATGTGGGCTATCCTTTTTTTTACTTTTAGTTGTATACCACCCCGCCCCTTCCCATTTATTTCACTTTACTCACTCAGACTTTTTAGGTTTCATTTCGATATATTCTTTTCTCTCGCTGGTTGGTCATAACCTAAGTCTACAATTCCATTGGTATATAAGTCGTCAACATCATCTTGCAGTAATTTTTCTACCATGTTTAAATAAACATAGCATATCTTTTCTTGGAAAATTACTACTTTACGTACCTCGTCATTGTTTATGACTTTATTTACGTTGGGCTTTGAATTTTTCTTTATAGATTGCGTTGGCAATTCTATTTTTTTGTTTTCCGCGCGGAATTTCTGTCTATTTTGATATCTTGTAGTGACTTGCCAGTATTGCCAGTAATATTTTGTAAATCTTTAATGGTTATTCTTGACAACGCATCAGCTACATAATTGTCTTTTTCCTTTAAATACTCGACTGTAAAGTCATACTCTTCTAATTCTAGCCTCATTCGTGTCAGGTTATAACTTGGATATATCATTGAAAATAGATGTGTTAATGGTCTGTGATCTGTTTTTATTGTAAAGTGTTTTCCATAAATATATGGAAGGTAATGTAATATTGCCCAGTTGATTGCATCTAATTTCTTTCTAATTTTTTAATCTAATTTTTTTCTTTCTCCCTTACTGAAAGTTCTTGATGCATTTGCAATTGGAAGTTGGAGTCTGTTATGGTTTTGAGTTAAGAACGCCCCACATGCTTGCTTACTTGCATAAGTAATTAGACAAAATTCCCTGCTGAAATCAGGATATTGTAGCAAATTGGGTGTGGGTTCCATAAGTTTTGTTTTTAAATATTGGAATGCGGTTTTGCATTAATGTGTCCATTCAAAAGGACAGCCGTGCATAGTCGCCGAAATTTTATATGAATCGTTGGGTAATTCATAATGTCTTCATATTTATTGCCGTCTGGAAGTATTCCTTTACCTGTACATTTAAGACCGAGAAAAGTAACCTCATGCATAAAAAATGAACATTTTTCTGGATGTAACTTTAAATTATATTTCCTACATTTCTCAAAAAAACATCTTTTATTCAGATGTTAAGTCTTTAAGCATATGTTTTTCGATACAACCTATAACTATCAATATCCATATAAAGGAATGCTTGTGAAGGTTCTTGTCTAGAGAATGCAATATTCATCATTCTCTGAAATGAATAAGGCGTTATCTTTAATCAATTGTTACAGTGTGTACCTCTTAATTACTCTTGGTACAGTCGGTATTCAATATATACTACAAGGAAGTGTTTACCGCAGCCAAATACTTTAGTACATTTCCCTAAAGTTTTTTTGAAGTCCTTTTTAATAAAAACAACAGAGCTACAAAAGATTCTTTGTGTTTGATTTCGCCTAATAAATTCACGATGACATGGAGAAATAACTGATCTACAGAGATACAGCAAATAAGGAAAGATTACTTTTTTAACTATAAGATTCCTCTATAGTTGTTGGCATCCGCTTTGCCAATTTTTGTGGAGAGGAATAACAACTGATTTCTTCTAAATAAGAGGAAAGTGGAGGTTTCTAAAGATGGGAGAAACAAATTTTGAAGGCTTATTGCTTAAGACATTGGCTCAGTAACTAAGCACACAGCCAGGTACTCCACCATAAACTTAAAAAAAAACTGGTTTGACAGGTTGAAGATCCAAAAAAAGATGAGTTTTTATTTAAACTTGGACTGAAGATAAGGTTGGATTTTAGTATGTTTTTTAAATAGTCGGATGACGACGAATTCGAAATAGTAAACCAAAAAGATTTGTGATAGCCTGATGTTTGTCTGCTTTCATAGTTTTTATAACACTGATCGTAGGGCTCGGTGAAATTGGACAAAGTCGCTAAATAGCGATAATCGACAGTTTAAGAAAGATGGTACGTTGAAATTTCTTTACTAACCCAGCGAGACTTGTTTGAGATTGACGGATAGTAAAGAAATTTCAAAGTACCATCTTTCCCAAATTGTCTTTAATCCAACTTTCTCATCATCTCATCATCTTTCTCTGTGCGATTGTACTATCCGTCAATCTTAAACAAGTCTCGCTGGGTTAGTAAAGAAATTTCAACGTACCATCTTTCTCAAACTGTCTTTTATTTATTCAAACTGTATTTTTTTATTTTTTTTTATTTAGCGTCTTTGTCCATTTAATAATATTTAATGGAACAAATTCTGCCATTGTCATTGTAACAATTTTTTTGGTATGATCCCTGTCAGTGCAAATGTAAAGATCGGACCAAATAAATAAAGATATAGCATTGTTCAGCCGTCCGAAGTCCGCCCAGCTAAATCAGTGGGCTTTTTTTTTGGCTGGCTCATCAGACTCCAAACCAGTCCCTCGATAGTCACATTCTGCGGTTGCCGGATCACACAAAGCTGAGATCAAGCAATAATACATGCTTGACTTGAGACAGCGAAATGTCGAGAAAGACATCGATAAAATCATGTTATGCTGTCGTTAAAAGTGTTTGGGGACTACATAGCTTCAGGAATTTTAAAATCACATAGATTTACTAAATGGTTCCCATCCTAAAGTCTATTGTAAAACCACTGGATATGTCGTTTGTTGGTACTAATAAATAATAATTCCGAAAATTGCGGAATGTAGGAACATGTAATAAAAGGGATAGTATACTACTTTGAAATAAATAACTTCACTTCCCATAAAGGAAATCAATATCATTGCATTACTTAAAAGTTATGAATTCAGACGTGAAGTTAGATTCGAAAAATCTACTATTAGTACTTACCATTGTACCGACAAACGACGGTAAGGCGATTAAATCACAAAAAGAAAGGCAGAAAGATGCAAGGCAAACAAAGGCACAAAAAGCTGTGAATTCTAAGCGCAACGCGATATTCTCTCTTAGTGGAAAATATATATCGGAGTTGGTGTTTTGCTGTCAAATGTATATTCGCAAGCCATGAATTAATAATTCTTAAGTAAGCATAACTACAGATAGGAGAAATGCTTCATGCTGATGGGAGGAAAATTTTAAGACACAATCGAAAGCGAAAAAAATGGAGCTGAAATAATTTAAATATTATTTAACTGTTCACATTAATTACCGTATTAGTACTTTAACTTTTGAATAACTTAATCGAGCAGAATCTTAAGTGTTTGAATGTTTATTTAACATAATCTAAAAAAAAAATGTAATTTGCTAGCGTAATAGTGGAAAATATATATTGACGGTCGTGTTTTTTAGAAAACAAATGCTGTCAAATGTATACCCCCATTTATGAATTAATAACAACTATTTCATTTAACCGGTCAAATTTGAAATGGATATCAAATGAGATCAAACAGATTTTTCACTTTGGATACACATAACCTTAAAACATGGTTACCCACAGCGATGATAAGGATTCTTTTTCAAAGAAGCAGAAGTCCCAGCAACCACAAACTGGGTCCCCTCATTCGGAGACTCTTCAACTGCCGCAGCAGACACCTTCCTACTAAGTATTCCAGCGCCAACTGCCAGTTACGCTTCATCATCTTCTCGACGTTAACCATTATGCTCTTTGTGATCATAACGTAGTCATCCTTCCAGAGTAATCCTGTCTCACAATGGTATTTTCGAGTAGCCTTTGTGCCTGCGGCCTGTGGCACGATCTTCAACCCAAATTTCTGCATTCTCTCAAATTCTCTCGCATCTCTGATCATATTCCTCGACGTCCATAATAGTAACAGCGACATTCGCGTACTCCGTCGTGCACGATGGTTGGGAAGAGTCACAGCATGCTTGGGGAAATTCACTCGCTGTTCTGAATAATCTATCAGCGTTATTTTTGTATTAATATATATTGTTTTATTCAGCACAGCACAACAACAGCTTACGAGATCTAAAAATTATCATATTGTGTTCCGAAATCGAGGACACCTATCGATCAAGTTGATCATATCATGTCGTCGGTCTATACTTTGAGCAGCCCCACAGCTTTTCTGATGGGCTTCGGCCTGGAAATTTCCACATTGGCTTATAGGACAGCCTCATCTCATAATCAATCCAGTATATGCTTGCTCCCTCGATCTATCTTGGTGCCGTAGTTGTAAATATTGAGGTCATGGGCCCGACCGAACCGAATGATGTGGTTTCAGATCTGGGAAAGTTTTGGGTATCATAAAGTCAGATGTATTGATAATGCCTCGAGTGTGCATCCTTATAGCCAGAAGTTACCAGATGCAATTAGACGTTATTCTGTTTTGTTTGTTGTGGTTGACTTCAGTGCCCCCGATATGCTGAGCAGTGCCTGCCGCTGACTTCTTTCCATGAGTTTGTATTATAATTTTTATTATTATTTCGAATGCGGTGATAGGTCTTGGGGTGCTGCAGGTGCTGAGCTTCAGTTGCGGAAGCCACACAAATATCGTCGAGATCGCTGAAGATGTTGTTCATTTGTCGCTGATAGGCACTGACCAGGTAGATGGCGAATATGGAATTGCCGGCGAATACCTAGTTTATGTCTTAGAAATATGACAGCAGACAATTGTAGATCTTTCTGATCAGTTTTTGGAAACTAGACCAGACCTACTCAAGATCGAACCATATCTTCAGTCCTAGTTTAACCGAAAGTTTTTTTTGTATCCTCAACGTGTTAAGACAGTTTATGCGCTAGGTCACGATAGAATACCAAGGTTTTACTTTCCCGTTATTGGAAAGGAATCTTTCGTTATTCCTATCCACAAAAAATTGTATCAAAAGAGATTTTATTTATTTTTATTTTTTATTTATATTTTATTTTATTTTGCTAAACTTGAACAAAAATTCCTACATAAATTGTTATCTACTTTGTGCGTAATGTAACCGACTTTACTCTTTTCTGCACGGCAATTCTCTACATGCACTCCATTAATCTTAAACTTGCAATTAGGGGGTTGGAACAAAGCGAAAAGAATAAGCGAAATAATACTGTAAGCTTCAAATTTATTTTTAAACGTTTGAAATTCGAAAAATTTGAAAGCTTATGATTCTTGATAAAAAAAAATGTGTTGCCACAAAGTAATAGTTTGTAATATTAAATGCATATAAGATAAAACAATTTGTGCGTTTTGAACGTAACGTTCCCGACTTTCGTTATGTTGCGATAAAACTCTATTTATATTATTAAACGATTTTATTACAAAAAGTTGAAAGCCTTGTGGAAATCCGTTATGTAAATTGTGCTTGTGTTCGAGGTGTTATTGTTTATTCAGCCTCTGAAAGAGCGATTGGTCTTGAAGGCATTGATAATGTCGTAAACCTTTAGACCAATGCTCCCAAAGAACGGTATAAATCGATCGAAGGCTCTTCCAAAATCCGTCGCTAGAATAAAGACTTGATTTTTGGTCGAATGAGCGTTTGACGTGAGGTGTTAAATAGTAACACGGCCATTGGGATTAAAATTAAATTATTGCGGTTAATAAACTAGAGACGCCATTAATCTTATATTATTTCTCTTATGTTTTTACTATAGAGGATTTACCGAACCGAATCAAGACCGTAAATGCAACTGAAATAATTTTTTTTTTCCTAACCAAAAGTGTAATATGTGCTAACAGAAAAATTCGTAAACAAAACCATCGGATTAGTGACAAGATTTCATTAATTGCATCAAAACATGTGCGTTATTAATCAATGATATTGACAAGAAAAAGTGAAAACCTTGTTTAAGTTTTAAAGCTGTCAGAAAGAGAAACAAAACATTTGGAAAACGAAAATTTAGTTGGTGGAGACTTTTCTGACATTTTGCTAAGTTGTAAAATTGACATAGAAAAACAAGATTGCAAACTTGCAAAGCTACACGCTACAATAGAAAAGCTAGAGACCTTTTGTTTAAAAATAAAGAATTTGTTATGTGCTGTAGATACGAAGTTCAATGTCCTATTGACCTTCTTTATATTCAAATTTGTATTCTCAAATCCAGTCATTCCAAAGAGAAATCTACGTGTCTAATAACATATATGTGAACAATTTTCGAATTACTAAAATGGTCTTCTAGCGACTTGCTGGCGTCATCGAAAAAATATTACCGAAAGAACAATGAGAGCTGAAAGAGACACTACGCGTCCAACTAGGCTCTAAAGGGTTCATGCACTAAAGGTAAATAAGATCCAGTATTTCTACTCGGTAGCTGAAAATCAAGCTCATCTATCATACCAGTACTATCTAAGTCACCACGAATTAGATTAAATATGGTAATACCTTGAATATAAAATCGTTTTTTCTGAAGTTTTACTTTTAATAAATAATCTCATACATAATAAAAAACCTTTTTTAAAATCTATTCTATGCTACTTTTAGTAAAACTGTTTTAAAGAGACCAGCCGATGACGAGAAGGATTGCCACAACCAAAAACGACTTAAATGACGAGCTTTATATACTGTCAAATGTAATTTCTACAATTGTATTTTGATTGATAAAAATTGTACGATGTAATGATGTAATGCTTCTGTAACACATGAACACAGTCTACACATAAACATGTAACTTTGCCAATAACCTCAATAAAACAATACCAATCTTAAAAAGCAGCATAAGTTAATTAAGCAAACTAGCAAGGAATACCTTTTAAGATTAAGGATTACCTTTTAAGAGGCTACTTTAAAGTAAACGGTAAGTAAGTTGAAGTAAATAGAAGCAATATTAGTATTTGAATTTATGTTTGCAAGTTATCAAACCTAAATAACAAAATAAATAAAAAATTGCTTCCCTTGAGAAAAATCCAAGATGAATGAGTGTAGGGGGGTTTTTTCTTATAGATTGACAAATCTGTAAAAGATAATTTAAACATTTGCAGATTCTCCCAATATCAAAATATAGGATTCGTTAAAAAAAGTTCTTCAGCGACCTATCTTAACTCTGAATAATATATTTTTCGTGTGAGCACTGTATATGTTATTTTTAATATAATATTATATCCAATCAAATGATGTCCTAGGCACGGTAATCGAATGTATTTGTCTGATTGTTAGTGTACTGAGATAGTTAGGATTAAAATGTTAAGCTTAGAACGGCATTCTACATTTGAGATTATGGTGTACATACTCAAATCTTTATAATTTTCATATAACGGGCTTATGCATTTCGTAAGATTCTTTACACTTCCGCAACACTAATTGTAAATAGGATCAATTGAATCAAAACGCATTTTTTTTTTATTTCATTCACATTTATTTGAATTTCTGTCTTATGTAATATTGTTAACATAACTTTCTAGTGATAACAAATACTGCAGATTCGTATTCGTAAAGGCTGAGGATGCAAGTAAGAAAAATGAATTTTAAGGACTTTAATTTTGCCAAAAGAGGGAGGACCTTTGAGTAAGGAGAAAAACGGACTAAATTTATCATTACAAGTTAATATTATCAAACTAGCACCGCCCGATTTATTATTGATTCTCAAGATAAAGCTCTTGTTTTAAAATTTGGCGACTGTGATAGGACTTCGGTAGTTTTTAGTGAACTTTTGTGGTGGTTGTCATTTTAAATTGCCTCTTAATTCGCACGCCAATCACGTTCACTGCTGGTTTACCCAGCGTCCACCTAGAATTTCGCTCGGGCATCTATGCACCGTTCGTCACAGTATTTTGCGCATCATATTCTGGTGTCTTGGCCGGTGCCACTAAAGGGCCACCCCGCCGCTACAGTTCCAGTCACTCGTGGCCGCTGCAAAGCAGCTTGCCTGGACTTGGAATGGACACCTTCCAGTCATAGTTGGAGTCGACAATATCGGTCCTCCGTGTCCGGGGGAAGCCAACGTCAATTCACCGCGGACTTAAATTTAATTTGCTTTAGCACTTTGGTTTGCACCAAACTCTTTTCCACTACATCTAGTCGTATTGCTCGCTCCTGAATACTTTGCGTATTTTGCAACCAAGACAGAGCCAGATTCAAATGAATTAAAGTGAATAAAAATATTTAGCGCGGCACATGCTCAAAAATTAATTTGCTGGATCAACTTAAATCTCAACGTTTGAGTGCTCTGATATATCTTACGCGTATGAGCAAAACAGTGAAGCCTGGATCAAAATTAAACCCTTTGGAATTATCCTGCTGTTGGTGTATTTCGGAATCATATTTTAAACTCGCTTTGTTCACGCAGGAAACGTTATGTTCGTTTCGAATTAGTG
>VNJM01002786.1:0-17057 GCA_008042475.1 Drosophila kanapiae | reverse complement strand
TAATAATAATTGTAATTACAATAAAATAATATTGTTATACTTACTCATATGTGTAGAGATGGCAACAAATCTGATTATATTCGCATTCATCATCGCCAGTAATGTCAGAGTCTAGGCACGTAGACCAATCGCTACATACTGACCTTTCACCGACACCGCAATATTGTAAAGCCCGGCAGTGTCCCAGGAAGATATAGATGTTAGTTTATTAACTTTCGTCTTCAATTAATCATTTTAAGGAATATACAACCTTAAATTCCTTTGGCATTATCATTTTCAATTGAATATTCTATAATTGGGAAGCGCAAGTAAACATTTGCATTATGTTCCGGCCTGCGTACACAGAAAGTAATAATAATTGTAATTACAATAAAATAATATTGTTATACTTACTCATATGTGTAGAGATGGCAACAAATCTGATTATATTCGCATTCATCATCGCCAGTAATGTCAGATTCTAGGCACGTAGACCAATCGCTACATACTGACCTTTCACCGACACCGCAATATTCTAAAGCCCGGCAGTGTCCCAGGAAAAGTGAGATCAGGAGGAGAGCAGCCAGTGTCCAGTGTGGTGCCATCATGGCGTGAGAGTCAAGACTGAATCAAGTTACTGATAACGTCAGTGGACAGCTTGTCGTTTTATAGCCATGCGAGGCTTTTTAGGAGAGGTGTCAAGGGTCAGTCGCCTTATCTTTTAAGACTTTAAATTATACCTTACTTGACATTTATAATTCTTTTTATTATTTAATTATTCAATTGCATTTAGCTTCTATATTTTATATACGTTGGATCTTTGAAGTCGAAGATATACATATAACATAAAAGATATTTATTGTAAGCTACATTAGCCACAGTTATCAGAGCGACCATGAGAATATTCTGAGGATTAGTATGATTTGTGATTTATATATATACCCCTTTCTATAATATCCACAAGCCTAGGCGATTTCCAGGAACTCAGATATCAAAGGAAGAGCACCAAATGTCGGTCCTTATTGTGAAACTCAAGACAAGACTGATAAAGTCGGTCAGTTGCTAGTAATTTTTATCGGGTTTCGAGGCCTTTGGGGAGAGGAATAAAAGGTCCATTACCTTATTATTAACGATGATTATATATTATTATTATTATTATATTATTTCTTAGAATGTACAAGCCTACTAATCTTACATTTAAGAATTAAAAGTCTGCCTTCTTTCTTATATTTCTACGAAAAACCAATAAAATCATTTGTTATTTATAAATTGTCATAAAAATCAAAATTTTGAGAGATTAACAAAATGATTATACATTAAAATTGAGTTCCGTGTATTTCCAAGCAGTCTTGGCAAAGAGTCGCAAAGAGATTGTACGATTCCCGATTCGCATTTCGCATTTTGCACTTCGATTCCCAGGCATTTGCATACAAAGCCATCTCATTTTCATATTGGCCATATAGCCAGCCGCCCCCGCTGTCAACGGTGGCAGTGTTGTGGCAATTTACGAGGGCTTCCGTTCTGCGGAAAAGCTCACACCTGCTAGGAAAGGCTAGAAGGCGCCGAATGGCCAGAAAGCCCAGTTGCCCAGTGGATATGGACAATGCTAAACGTGGCCAATTAGCCCCGAGGCGGCCGAATCCAAATCAGACTCCGAACCGACTCCTCCCTCGCACTTGGCCCGCTGATGGATGGGTCTTATTCGCTTCGCAGCAATTAGACAAGCGCCTTAATTGCCACCTTGGCAGCTTGTTTGCCCCGGAACCTGCTGTTTTATTGGCCACAATCGCTCAAATCGAGCGATGCCACTCGAATTGAATCTCCACATAGCCCGCAGCAGACACCTCCCACTTTTTTGGGGCCTGTGGGATTCGAGGGGAGCCACTTACGCAGCTAATAAAGCAGCAATTTGGCAGCTGGAAGCGCCGGCGCTGACGCCAGTCCAGAAACATCAAAGCACCAGATACAGCTACAGATACAGATACTCAGCCGGCCAGCGGAGATCAAAGTTGTGTGGCCCGGAGGTTTATTTACACAGAAACGTTCAACAAAATACTTGTACACCCCTGCCTGCACTCGCCGTTTGTTTACGAAATGTCTATAAAGATTTTGGCTCGTTCTTTCGACGCTGCCGAGCACCTGTTGAAGCGTGCACTGACAGAAAATATACTGTGTATTAATTGTTATTATGATTTCCCTAAAAATAACTTTAAATATATCAAAAATATGGCCATAACAATCACAAACTTAATTATAAAACGTACAGTTGAAACCAAACTTTAGTTCTCTTTTATTTCTTTGTGTGTATATAGTTTTTGTATTGAAGGAAGCCATTCTTGTCGGTCTCTCCAGATTTATCACACCCATCGTTCAGAATTTTCAAAGTCAATACATTTCGCTGTCGAGTTTCGGGCTTTGATGAGACCGAAAAGCCCAGAATGGTGTCGACAAGTTAATAGGTATTTAATGCAATTGGTACTCTAAAGGCTTTGGTTTGTACTGATTGGTCGCAGAGTTTGCCACTGAATTCTGAAGGAGGCTTCCCCAGAATTCTTTTTAATTATAAAACTTTAATTTGCCCGATTTGAGGATAAAGAATTTAATGAATCGAAAATAATATACTGAGTATCTTTATTATATTTTAGAAAAATCAATCCACAAACATTATTAATAATCCATATATCCTTATGCTATATATATGTGCATTAAACATATTTCTTTAACCAATCGGTTTTCATGGGAAATTTAAAATAACACCGCCCACGCATATAGTGTGACCTCCGCTTCCTGCTTCTCGAAAAAAACCTTAATGAAAAATGTAATCCACAAAAAAATGAGCCAGAAACAATGAGGGACCCGAAGCGGACCCGCAACCGAAATGGAATGAAACTACCGGGCGCACTTCCTCTGCAAATTCGAATGGCCCCGGCTACAATGGCCATAATGTACGCATGGATTAACCAATTACATTGCAATTTTAATTTGCAGGCTGGCGAAATTTTATTGCGAAATTGGCGAGAGCGCGAAATGAAATCGGCGCGCCGCGAATATGGAACGCATTGATAAGGAAATCCTGAGGGCCGGCAAGTGTGTGTGTGTGTGTGGGGTTAAACGGGGGTCAAAGCGGGCGAAATGTGACCCGAAGGGCCAGGCAAACAGAGGACCAAAGAGGAGCACAAACAGAGAGCGCAGAATGCGCAATGCAATCCAACGGATTTAAGTTCTTTATTAACACTTAATAAATCATAAGGGGTTCGTTTTGGGTGGACCTACAGTTCGTGCCAGTGACGACGCTCCGTCGGCTCTTGGGGGGAAATGGTGGCTATAAAACCATCCGTCCATACGTCCATCCATACATCCATTCATCCATCTGCCGTCCAAGGGCTGTCCGGCACTATCTGCCACATTGCGACAGTGTCAAGCATAAATCCTCATCATAATTCAAGGCATTGATCATCGCCTCCGACTCTGCGACTCCGCCTCGAATGGCAAAAAAAATGACAAATTGTTTGGCGCCCGATTGCATGTGGCGCCTGCACTTGCCACACGTGTGCTGCACGTTGCCAGTTTGCAACTGCAGCGGAAAATGCAACGGCAACGTGCAACGGGCAACGTGCACAAATAAAATACTCGTAAAATGCCGCTGCGGAGGGATAAAAACTGCCTCTTTTTCTCGCATTTTAAAATGAAAGTTTATTATTGTTTTTGTGTGACAAGATAAGGTAAAAGTCGTTAAATTTTATTATGTATTTATGCATTAAACATTCTGCATTATGAATTTAATACGGAATTATAAATATTTGCGGATTTAAACTTAAGGCCTATTTGTGTGCGAGTGTCGTCAAATTCAGGTGAATCGATTGTGTTGCATTGAAGGTAAAAAGGGGGTTAAATGCGGTGTGCAAAGTTGAATATTTAGTGCCCCCCATCCATTGCGGGCACAGCAATACGTTTTGTTTAAGCCGGGATTTAATTAAACAAGTTAAAATAGGGGAATCGAAATTGAGAAATCAGCCAAATTTCAACTCGCAACATTTACATGCAAAATTAAATAAGAAATGCAGAAACGTATCTAGTTTAAAATGTTGTAACTTAAGGTTTTAAATCTATTTATAATTAAATGTCAAGTGAATATTGTTTAGCAAATGTGTAAGTTGTAATCACCTTTTAATACATTTATTAACAACCTGTTCTTTGTACTTTTTGGTTGAAAGATAAACGCTAAATTGTAAAAAATCCAGCGGTATAAAATATCCTTTCGGTAAATCTCGACTTAACTAACCATTGAGTCTCATTTGAATGCCGTTCCGCCGTTAGTTGGATTTATTGAACGACTCGCGAACCAGAGAATTTTCCAGCTTTTCTGACTACGCTGGAAAATCAATAAACACTAGCTACGGACAAGACATACAAATTTCCCAATTAAGCAGAACACGTTTCCTAACGATTATTTTATACAATCGAAACGAAGCCAATTAAGACTAAGACTATCGACGATTGCGTTGCCACGAATAAATCGTGAGGGGCTTCCAAAGCGCCTCCTCCGATTTGATGAATGAATGACAGAATGACGGACTGACGGTCCGCTGCCGCCTGTCAAAAGCGGAAAAGCTGAAGAGCTGGAAAGCCGCCTGATAGCCTGAAAGGCTGAAAGGTGCAATGTTCCCTCAGCAATGTGCAACAATTGGGCGTGCATTATTTGCAATTGGCAAGTCGCCGTTCGCAATTCGTTAGCGGAGTGCCACCAACGTTGGCGGTGGTAATTGAGGCGTGTGTGGGTGGGGTCGGGGGTTCACAGCGGCAAAGTGCTGGGTGCTTGACGAGCTGCAGCGCTCGCTTAAAATGTTTGCAGATTGCATTCGCCAGATACGAATGCCAGAAATGGCAAAATGCCCCCTCAAAGAGGTACAAATTTTATTTAAATATCCACTGAAACTTCAAATAAAAACCCATCTTTTATGGAAAAATGTTGGTGGTACTGGTTGTAGGTTAAATAACATATTTTGCCTGTGATTACTAAGATATTTTAGCTGAAAAATATTGTATTTTAATCAAAGAATATAAGATAATATCCTCAAACTTTGCGATACTCTAAAAACAGATATTTGTTCTAAGAAAACATTTATTTATTGCATTTATTTATAAGAAATTATTGAGAACTATGTGAGTTTAAGGAAAAACCAAGATTAAATTAAAACAAATAATTATTGTGACAAATCTAAGCCATTTCTAAAGAGACAAATATCAAATATTAAATCGTTAAGATATCATTAAATTATTCAATTAAAAGAACTTTTTAAATACTTCCAAAAACAACATAACTAAGACGAGCTTAAAAGGTAGAAAAGGTTGTTGTTTTTCCGGGTGCACCTGGGATGGCTCAACAATTGCGAGGCGCGCGATTTTCCATTTTTATGCGCAGCATTTCCACAATTCAAATTTGCACACAAAGTGGCAATTTGGCCCAAAACCGTTGCGAGCGCCTTTTATGGCCTATACAATCAGAGACGGAGCTGCAGACGAGACGGAGTTGCGACTGCCAACTGAAAACTGAAAACTGACGACTTGCAACCGACAACTGGCAACTGCAACTGGTAACTGGAAACGGCGCATAATTGAATAGAAGCGCTCTCCGCGTTTCTTCAAATGAACGTCAATTAAAAATGCATCATAACCGCCCCCAGCGCCATTCCATAAACGCTGCCTTAATTTATTCCCCCATCACGGGGCGATTCTGGCCATAAAGCAAACCAGTCCCAGGTAATAGTTGCGTATTAGTGTTATGGCCCCCCAAGCCCCCGGTCTTCGGTACCGATGCTGCCATGTGCCACATATAGTATATGAAGATTCTATGAGATAGTCCACTTGATTGGCGGATCTCGACCTGATGGACTCGTACTGGTAATGTGCGTCTAAAGAGTAAATTATCTCGGAGCTTCGGTAAATTGATTGAAATTGATAAGATGCCTTCTGCCAGCGCCATCTCTGAGCATGCAAAATCCTTAATCAGATCCCAGAGACATGATATTAGGGGTCATTACCTCCGTCCGATGCTATAAATATTAAATATTTATTGAACTACTTGAAAGCCAAAGCAATTTGGCAAGCATTTACCTAAACAAGTGTGTGAAATCGAAAAAAGGTATTATGCTAAACTATATAATTTCTTTGGCGATCAACAAATATTTCTAGGATATAAGCCAGAGAAAAAGGTAGCTGTTTAATATAATTTTATATTACATTTCCAATATATTGTATAAGCAAGTAATATAATAAAGTAGTAAACATATATTTATAGACTATACAAATAAGAAAAGGTACCAATATAAGTTATTTATCAAGAGTGTATACGATGAATAATCTTGGATCTTTTATGTTTTATCATATAACAACATTAAGTAATAGTATATATGGTTAACTGAGTTATTGATCATCATAAATAATTAGTTTTTGGAGGTCTCATTACCTCCTATATTTACTCAGAATTCTAAGATAGTTACTTAATCTTCCTCAAAAATGGTTTGCAGCAAGTTGAGCCTAAAATAACAAATTTAGTTAGTTATCTAAAGATATCCCTGCCATTGTTAAACATCATGCTTCCATTTTTATATGATTTAGTTATTAGAATTGTCTCAATTGTCTTATTTAGCATGTTCGAAGTGCATATCACTGCCATTGTTTCCGCCCATTTACATTACTTTCTGCCATCAATAACTATCTGGGAAAATGGCTTAATTAGAAAGTTTTCAAGTGCTTGGAGTTGTCGTCGCCGGAGACTCCTTCTCGCTGCCTTTGCTGGTCCGTCCCAGCACCCTTAGAGGTTTGGCCAGTCGATGTGGTTGATTTGGCCCACAAGTTCGAGCTGGCAAGTTGGCCTTGCTACCCCTGAGTGCAATCATCGGCGCCTTGGCGTGTTTGTGTGCAAAGCAGTCATAAAAATTACAATAAACAATCATCATTTCGATCCGTTTACACCCACTTTGCACGTTTTCGCAGGCCGTGGAAAGTGAAAAAGGATTCCGCTCTGGCTTACACCGCTCCAGTTAATAATGGTGCACTGAGAACAAAATAACGAGTAGTAAGTTTAGAATTTTAGAAGTGTGAAGATATTGTGTCGTAATTAGTTGTATTTGATATATATTTATTTATAATACATTGTCCTATAAAGATGTTCTTTAAATAAGTTTTTTAATACTATTATTGTCTTTTAAATCATAAAGAGATATTTCTTTTATTTTCAAGGCAAGGTTATTTACCACAAATTAAGTTCCCAACTTATTTTAAAAGATGAAAAATATGTTAAAAACATATATTTTAAGCATTATATAAACTTAATTTCAATTCAAAGTATGATATTTCTCAAAGTGTGTGTGGGAGGGCCGACAAATTGTTGGCCAGGAGCTAACAAGTAGGCGAAAACCGCGAGGCACCGCACTCAAACAAAAGTGCTCAATTAGTCGCCTCAGTCCTCCGATCCTTGGATTAGGATTCCCTTTTGCCGGGAACTGGAACTGCCAATGAGGAGCTGCCGACAGCGGCATGCAAATGCAAATGCCCGGCTAACTGCCAATTGTTTGATGAATTGCGGCCAGAAGTCAAGGGTTCATTGCCAGGATTAGTAGGTAGCACCAAAATGTCTTCATTGTGTCCGTCGAGTCCGTCTTCATTGTGTTGGTCTGGCTTTGTGGCCTGCTTTGCATAAGCAGTTGCTGCTGGTTTGGTTCACAGCGCCTTCGGGCCCACAATTGATTCCTGACCCCGTAATGAGGATGAGCGCATTTTCCGGCACCACTGAGCCACTTTGCGGCGGATTAAGTCATCAAGCCGCCAGCTATTTTCCCGCGGCGCCTGCGGTGTTTGCTCCGGAGGTGGGAATAGGGTCACCAAAATCGAGAAGAGAATCGTGCGGAATAAGAGCCAATTTTTGTAGTAAATATAAGCGAATATGATAAGTAAATAATTAAATATAAATCTAGACATTAAGGGTTGGGACTTGCTCTATTAAATGAAGTGGGAATACTTTATGACTGACTGCCTTATGTCCGGGATTAGGGACCTTAAATAACCCACTTGTGGCTGTCTAATAAAACAGGCATCGTTAAGTAGGATGACAAGATGCTAAAATATAACCTGTTGCTCGAGTCGTACCCTCGTACCGGTGAGTCGTGCCACCAAATAGCAAATGAAACCATTTAAATTGTCGTAAAATAAATTTTATTGGCTCGTAAAAAAGAAAAACCGGCAGTCGGCAATTAAATGCTAAGCAGAACAGAGCGGAACAAGATAGAATGGCATTTTAACAACTATATAAACAAATTGCGGTTAATACCAAACACAGACCTAGGTTTTATGGTCTTTTTACGACTTGACGCCACTGCCACTACAGAGAGAACGAGAGAGAGCCGGAGAAACTCAATAGGAAATCCTGAAAATCACTCAACGAGCCAGCGATCCGAGCATCCTGATTTCGAGTGTCCTTTTTTGTGTGATCCTGAGTGCGTGCCTTCGGGGGGAGGAATGGAGATGTGTTCATTCCGGTGCGAGTGCCCGAGTGCCTGAGTGATTTTTTCGGGCTTGAGTCTGCAGACTTTACGACCTTTTTACGATCTGTTAGTGTGACACGATGACAATCAATATAAAAGCCATAAAACCCCAAGTTCCGTGACGTATGCCATAATTATTGTGATATCCCCTTGCTCCGCCGAGAGATACAAATGTATCTGTATCTGAGCAGCGAGGCTGATGGCCCATAGACATCGTATCGTTGCCTTTACGAGGTGCCTCGGATGCTGCCGCCGTTAGTTTGATGATGATGCCCAAGGAAATGGCGGTAAAATTTTATTCGAATGCATTTGCCTTCGCCTCGGCTGCTTAGTGATTGCATATGGATGTGGATGTGGCTATGGAGGTGGCTGCCGTTTTTATGGCATTTTAACGATTTGTTTTGACGTCGGATTTGGCCAGCATCGCGATGATGAGCCAGCCCTCCGTGCTGGGCAAGGTCGCAGCTCGTTGACGCCCTGATTTACGCACTCGCGGAAGTACGTTCTGATGGCGCCCATAAATGTAGTCATAATTTACTCGATTTGTTTTTACAGCATTTTTCATGGACTCACAGGAGGAATACAGATTGATATTTCTTTTATTACCTTGCTTACGCAAATCATCTGAAATATTGGGTAAATAGGTGACGTTATCTTTGGTAGGAAGTAGTCATAGTTGGTTTTATTTGTTACAAATTATGTTAACAATATTACAAGAAACCTATATCTTATTTCTATATGCATTAGGTACTTTCTCTGATAATACAACTTGAATAATAAAAACAGATTCAATCGATATCACAACAAATATTAGGAATAATGATTAAGCCATTCTAAAGTCGTTTCTATTAATAAGTCTGATAATATATTTTGTATTAGCACTTAAAAACATTTACTCTTTAAAATTTCCCGAAGAATCTTCGTCTTATTCCATTTCCTAACCGTAATCTCGACTTTGGAAACCGTTTTCCAAGGGGCGTCGGTTTTCAAGATGGTGGAACTTGAACTGCCGAGACCGAATTTCCTTCAGAAACGGACGCTTCAGTGGCAACATGTGTGTGGGGCGTTGTGTGCAACGGAATCGGTCCAAGTATAAGTATCTGTATCTGAATCCATATCTGTATCTGGGCCTGTTCAACGGGTTCCTGTTTCGAAATGCCGGCGAATGCATCTGAAGTGCACTCTGGCCGGGTGTGTGCGTGTGTCTATATATGCCATATATGCGGTTATATTAAATCATCTGCTTGTAGTAAATCACCCAAGGAGAGCGGGTGTGTAACACCATGTCCCAAGTACAGCACTGACATCCAAGGCATGTGGCATATGAAAATGAAGATATCTGGGTCCAAGGGAGACGTGTTAATGTGCTGGGAATTAGAGAAATGCTTTATTTGTAGTTAAAAGTATTAAATTCAGTTTTTTGGATAGTATATTAGAAGGATTCATGTAGCATTGAGCCACAAGTGTTAGAAAATGATGATTATTTTAGTCAGTTTGAGGCCCAACGCAATATCTTCTCTTAAAAAATAAAATATGTCTACAAATTATTTCTATTTAACTTTAATTAAGATATATATTAGATATATTTCCCCAAATTAACTTATATCAAACTGAATACAGAATAATTGTGATACCCAAACACAATCAGACTCTCAAAAAGGCCAATGCAGATACATGGAAATATTCGCAGGCGCCGCTTACTGACAGCCAAACAAACAGCAGAACAAGAACTGAAATATACATCTGAGAAATAAATCAAAATTCTCATATTTGGCAACGATGAATGCGGCCCGAATTTGGCCCGAGTCTGGCGCAAAAGAGAAAGTTGTTGGCCCTTTTGTTCCCGGGGCATTTGGCCATGTCGGTGGTTTTGTTATCAGATGGTCGAGGGCGCGATCGGAGCATATAGCAATACACATAGTATGTAGTAGGATGTACCTACCTCGGGGACACCACCAATTTTACAGGGGATTTACGAATCCACCGTGTAACGAGAGGCTTCCCGATCTGGGCATATTTTTATGATTTATTACCGGGCCCGGCAATAATCGACAGACAATACCTGGGTGTCCTTTTTTCGGGATCGGTATTGGGAATCGGCGGAGATGCGATAGCAGCGAGTCAAAACAAATCTCCTAAAGGTCAACTAAAAAGTATCCTTCGCCTTGGCATTTTTTACGCTCTCGAGGACATGTTGAAAGGCAGCATTACCATTTCCATTCCCATTTATGGCAGCAATATTTTTTATGACACATTTTTATGATTTATGAATTGATTTGGTTTCGACTCGGCGTTCTCTTGTCTGTTTCTTCTTTTTTTTTTCGAGAAGGCGACCTTCGAATCCTGGGAGTTCTTCGGGCCTGGCCTCAAAACGATCACCAGAGCGGTGTCTGTTGATAATTGTTCTCGTGAAATTGGGCGTTTTAATGTGACTTCTATGGCAACTGTCTGTGAATGCTAATAAGGCGGCGAGCAATAATGAGAGCCATTAAATTGGGTCATCAGGGAGATGTTAGGGGCTTGTGAATCTATTTGAATTACGTATTTACATGTTTACATATTTTGTGAATGGATATAGGAACAAGTTGAACACATTTTGGTATTAATTTAAACTAGATTCAAGCCCGAATTTATTTGTGATATAGAAAATATGTTTCAAACCATTTTCAGCATGAAAATTGAAAAGTTTATTATTTTAACATATATAAGAACACTTTTTGAAACACCTTTTTGATTATTTTTGGTAGCATTTACTGCTATGAGTATTTTACCTTAGAGAAATATGTGCAAAACACAGCGGTTTTAGCCAGAATCACTTCAACAGCACTCCACGTTAAATGCAAAATCTCCCTGGCCAAATGCAATAAAAATGGGAAATTATTTAACCAACAACTCGACATGGCCGTGCTCTGGAAATCTCCAGTGTGTTTACGTTGCGAAAACAATTGAAATCATAACAATAAAATCAAATTCGAAATTTGCGAGCGGTGGGCGGCAAATGGGGAGCTGGGAGCCCAGGGAGGCGGGTAAGTGGTGAGCTAGTAAGCGGTGAGCGGGCCAATGGGCAACCAGTTGCGTCAGAGCGGCGATGTGAGAAAATTTCCAGTTAAAGGTAAATGGTAAATGGTAAATGGGTGAAATGCTCAAGAAAATCAAGCCAGAAACAGAAAAACACAAGGCACAGAGACAGAGACAGCGCAACGAGCGAAATGGCCATAAGCTTAAGCCAAAATGCTCCTTTGCCAAGGGAATAAAAGCGGGACGGGACGGGAGACTCAACCAACCAGTTCGGCAACGCGAACTCCGAACTTAATCGAAACATCAAAGGAAGAAAGCCAGTCAGCCATCCAGCCAGCCAGCAGAAAAAACAAAAAGCCAGGCCAGCAACCAGAAACTTATTAAAAACAACAAGTGCAGTCTTGCTAAGCGAGTTGGCGGCGCGGCGTGGAGGGTTTTAACCAGACACGGAGGGTATCAGTGTTGCCAAAGTTGGCAGAGACAAGTCCTGGAGAAATAAAGGTAATCAGGAGATTATATAAAACTGAATTTAAAGCAGTTTAAAAGATAGAAATTATATGAAACAGCTACAATATGGTATTCATAGAATAAAGCAATATATAAATTGTTACAGATAAAAACCGATAGCTTTCTTAATCTTTTAAATTATAAAAAATACATAATCAATCTATAAATATTATTACAGTTTAATAATTAGTATATATTTAGGATATTCTCAGCATTCTTTACCTTCTTAACTTTTTAAGACTCCTCTGAGCTGGCTGCACTTGGAGGGCATTCGTGCTGTTTGTGCAGTGGCAGCACGTCCCAATCCGAGTGACTTGGTCCCAACATCGACAAGCTGAGCACACTGAGCGAAAAATATCAGTTAGGAGGGACAGGCGTTGCAAGGGGGAGCACTCAAAATGGGCACTTTCGGTCGCAATAACCACGACATTTACGATTATTTTACGGCCACTAAAAATCAAAAGTGTAATTTACGGAACCAAACCAAACTGAACCGAGACGAACAATGAGGCGGCGACGACGCCGACGACGACGACGACTCGAGAGAGAGATGGCAACAGGGGCCCAGAAAGAGACGGGCGAACGGAGGAGTATTTGTATTTGTATCGGTGTTGCATCAGCTTAGATGGAGTCGCATCCAGGGGCGTTCGCAGAGGGTATTAGCTTGCAGGGGTGCTGCTTCAGGGGTCAGGGTTCATAGGGGCGTGGGGCGTGGGTGCTGCAAGCGAAGATTATGGAGGAGCTCGCCAAGAGAAAGACTTCCTGCAGCGTGGACTGTGGCACAAAAAAGGTGGAAAATATATTTAAATGCAAAATAAAAATATCAATTTGTTAAATAATATTATAGTGACTTCTTTTTAAAGGTAAAAAAGGCAATTATTAGGATAAAACACATATTTAAAGTACACAAATCGAATGAACTTAAATTGTGCCGTTTATAATTTCGAAAAACAAATGTTTGAGGTTTTATTACTATTATTCTTACTACTACTTACTATATTCTTTATGCTATAATCCAAACCATGCATAGTTATAGAGCCCTGATGATGGGTATAGTCTCAAATGAAGGCTCGGTAGGCAGAGGAAATACTGAGCTAAAAACCAGTTGAATCTTCACTGGATGCTCCGCCATGGACATCGCCGGCAGCCAAATGAAAAGCGGTCTTTGCCTGCTTTGGTTTCGATTCCCTGCACTTGCTGGCTGTCCCTGCTCCGGCTTGCTTTTTTCTCGTTATTTTTCTTGTTTTTTCTTTTTTTTTACCTGGCCATCACATGTGCTCTACTCCTCTGCCCACTTCACCTAATTGCGATTGGTGTGTTCTGTTCCATGGTTGCAAATGCAGCGAATGTCGAAAGCGCATCGCGTTGAAAGATGATTTTCATGTTTTCCCCCTTTTTTCGCCCCGCCGCAACAGCCATCTTCTCGCCCCCCGAATGTTGAGCCGGAATCGTGGCCCTAACGATGCTCAAAGTAATTTTGTTGTCTTAACCGCGTTTACTGACATCTTGATGCTTTGATTGCTCCGATTTTGGATGGAATCGTTTGCGCTGCAACACCCGCACTTGGCTTTATCCCATTGCCATTATCGGGCTCCAAGTCTCTTGGCAAAGCCGGGGAAATTGAATTGAAGTCTTTGATTGGCAATATGCTCCGTTGACCCCTTAACAAGTTGACTGTCGATCGTAAAGCGAAGTGGGTACGAATCCAGAACGAGGCAATATAAATAAAAGCAGGAAAATGCCCGCTCCGCTTCGAAATTGTTCCATTTAATTGGAGGACTAGCAAGGAAAGTGTTTTCTTGGTATTTTACGAGTGGAAATTCCTTTGGAGAGGTATTTAAACCATAAATAATAAAATAAATAAGGAAATTTAGTTGAATTTGTTCTGAATTTTGTTTTAAATAAGGAACACACTTCATAAAAAAAGGTATAAAACAAAAAAGCGTGTATTTTTGGTATACATATCTATAAATCTTCATAATATCATTGAGTTTGAAGTTAAATATCAATCTAGTTTGCCAGTTCTTCAAATAAAATGCTTAAAATTGTTGATAAATCATCAAATTACATATAAGATCAACCATTTTATTAGTTTGTGAATAAATAGTGGTTAACCCTGAATTTTTTCTATATTAAATAGTTCATTTATAAACAAAATATTAAATAAAAACAAAAGACTTTCATACATCCCAATAACATTATGTTAGCGCCGCACTTAACATTAAGAAATATTAAAATCGTAACATTCCTCTGGATTAACCAACATATGTTATGTAACAGAGGACAACTTCAAAGGAGTAACAATGACTCTGAAACTGCAGCATAAGCAAGTGACCCTCAAACTAGCCTTGACACAAGCCATAGAGGGCGCTTGCTGCACAGTGTCGCCATCTGGCGCAAAACGGCTGCATTTCATACAGAATTTTTTCATATTTTTATATTTTTTCGTTGAATTCTTTTATTTCAAGTAAAGTTAAAGGTATTTATTAACTTTAGTTGAAGTAACTTATTCGATTTTTTTATTTTTTTCTGCTTGCTGTACTTTTTCTGCTTTTTTCCTTTTATTGTCTGGAGTTTATTCTCCTTTTTTTTTTTTCAAGAAATCGCTCATCCGGTAAAGTCAAGCGACGTCTGCGCCGCTGCGAGTTGAAACTGGAAATGTGGCGGCCCAGCCCGGTGGTTGAACGGGCCACAAAAAAAATTCAGTCCGGCATTTCATCAACGGCAAAAACACCACTAAAATCGCTCGTCGACGTCAGCAGCATGAACATGAAAATGGGCTTGGCCTCTGCGTTTGAGTTTGAGTGAGAATTTCGGAGGCGGAGGCTCTCTTTCTCCTGCATTCTGGCTTCTCAGTTCTTAGTTCTCCATTCTTCCCTTCCACATTTCTCCCAAAGGCCGTCGGGAACTGAAAGTATAAAATATCAGACAAAATTGTGTAATATTCTTTGGATTTTTTACACATTTTTAGTTGGTTTTTAGGAACTTTTTTATAAACTTTTTGGTTTATATATTTCGTTCATGTTTTAGGCGTTTAAGGGGGGTTTTAAAGTATTCAACTGTTGTTTTGCTAAAAAGTTTTTTAGTTTTGTTTTAATCAAAGTTGTTTTGATGTTTTTTGTATATTTTAACTTGATAAGTCCAATTCGAAGCCCATAAGATCTTTTATTTATATTTATAATTAATGTAAAAGGAAAGATTTGATTAGAAAAATGTGTGATTAGGCCAAAACTTGATGTTAACTTAAATATTAAATACTAATAGATATCAAAATCGAAATTAAATGAATCCATTTTATACATCTACCTTTGTTTTTTAGGAAATGTCTTCTGAAGTATTATTATAAGATTCTTATTTGTATTTTCACAACTAAAACCTGTGAATTTCTATTTAATTATGTAAAGAATTGTTCAAATATCAAGTTTTTATGAATATGAATTCTAATTCTAAATATAATACATATAAAATAGAATGCAAAACAAGTTCTAATAGTTCCAAGGAAAATAAAATTATATGATCTTATGGAAGATGGCAAATCAAGTCATTAGTTGAGGCCTTGGAGTCGTCACACTCGCGTTGCAAGACCGCCTTTCAGGTTTGGCGCACAGCCTAATTGAATTCACAGAGCGTGTGTGTTTGTACAGTGAACACTGGACATATGGGAACTGGTAGCCGCCTGACAAGATCATAAAATGTGAGTTAGTGGAGCGACCTGGCTCCCTGGAAAACGTTTTATTCGAATTTAATTCAAAGTGTTTCTAATTTCCAGGGGCATTGATAATTTCGCACGAATCGCTGCGAGATGAAGTCGTCAGTCGGGAATGGACCGTGGAGTAATTTCATTTCACGCTGCCTCAAAATGAAGTGCGCAATTCTGACAGCTCTCGGGGCAAATTCGGGGGGAATCGACCTTGCCACCATCGACGAGGCCCTCGCCCTTTGTTGAATTAAGTTTCTGTACAAATTTTTATACTCTCATCTTGCCCGGCACCACAAAACGATGCCAGACAATGGGAAACTGCTTAAAGATAGCTGCCAGCCAGCCAGTCTCACAAAGAGCACCCCAGGAGCGATTATGGACTCGGGTTGAAGTCGGGCTGAGAGTCAGATAAGTTATTGTAGCAACCCCTGCAAGGATCCGTAAAAATAGGACAGGCCGTGGCTATAGATACATTCATCTGCCCGGAGGGTGCGTCGTAAAAATGAGTTACGAGTCCTGCCATTTTAAATTAAAATAGCAGGCAGCCTGCAGCAGCAGCCTCCATTGTGGAAGCAAGATGGAAGCACAAAAAAAAGGTCAAAGGCCACAGTTCCACATTTTCACATTTCCACCCCGAAAACTCGAAATCGAAGTCGAGCGAACGGCTATACAAAATGGTCATGTTGACAGAAGTAAATCTCTTGAATTATCGCATTAGAAAGCCGCATTCTCACAGATATATACATAGTATAGGGCCAGAGTATGAGTAGATTCCCTGCCCGATGAAGCCATGTCGTAAATAATCAGGATCGGAATGTCGCCGGGGAATTATAAAGGATTTTCGGGCAGCCCTGTTGATTTAAGCATTCTTCCCGAGTTTGTTTTGCATTCAAAAGGATTCCAAAGACCATGGGCCACCCCGAAATTCAAATTGATCAGGATTTTATTTATTTAAGTTTACTTTAATGAATATATAGTTGTACGTATTCCATAATACAAATGTACTCCGTTTCTTACCTCTTTTCACCCAATAAATGCTCATAGTTCCGAAATAAAACAAAATTGTTACGTTTCTGCAGAACTATTCATACCATATTTATTTATGAAGAAATTCACAGGAATATTTTTGTAAGGCAACACAACATATTACATAATGACGACATACATCAGAGAGATTTCATAAACATTTAAAGTTTGCAAATTGCCTAGAGATTTTAGGAACAAGATCCTAAACCCTTCCCATCGGCAGTCTTTCAGGAGATTTTTCCTAAAAGTTGTAGGCAACTTTATACATAATGCGGTAAAGACTT
>VNJM01002799.1:0-214084 GCA_008042475.1 Drosophila kanapiae | reverse complement strand
TTATCTCTATGCCTTTTTCGACTGCCACGCACACAACGGGAACTGGATGCAGATGGTAAAGTACCAATGGGTCACGAATTTTCAACAAAACACGCTGTTACTTACACTGCATTGCAGGTGCGATTTCTTTATTACGTCGCATTATATCTTTAGGTTTGGCCACAATTTTTTTCATAGCAAACAACAAATTTTTGATGATTTTTAACAATTATCCGGCCAGAATCTTAAGAATTTATTTGAATGATTTAGCTTCAAGGTCTGAAAGTTGAATAGGTGTAACTGACACTGTCATTTTTCACAAATGTTACTTTGATTGTTTCCGCCGAATTAAATATATATTTCTATAGAAATTGTATAGTGGACAATATAAAGAAAATAATGAAGTCTTGCAAAGCAAAGAAATCACAAAAATTATGTAAGAACCATAGAAAAACCTTCTCTCACATTCTATTTTTATGAACAAGCATGAATATATATTTATAATCTCAGATCTTCCATCATATTTTTTGCCTTCCAACTGGCAAAGATTTTAAATAATTCTTCTGACACACTTTGTGCAGATTTTTACAAACCAAAGACAATAGAAGCTACAAGATAAGTAGCGCAATATGACTTTGTTGCACTCTCTTGATGTGTGTTGCTCAAAACTCAAAAGAGAAGAGTGCTCAGTCGCTCTCTTGTTCACATATATCAACAGACGACAACTGCGTTAGTGTGCATGCGTATTCTCAAGCATTCCAGATCTGTACGCACACATACGCACTCGCTTGATCTGTGTATGCTAACTCATGGACAATAACTATATTTTTATAACGCTCTCATATTGTCCGAGTAAGAGGGTCACGCTTGCATATTGCAATTCATGCATTACGCATCCTGAACATTACATGGACTTTGCTCTAAGGCAGAGGTGCTCACACGCATGCATCGACACGTTAATTGCTTACACTGTCGGTGTGAACAGAGCTCAGGCAGCGAAACCTGCAGACTCGTTAGTCTATTAGTAGGGCATCCCTGGGGATTGGTACACTTTAGTTATATTCTCATATTAGTCTCCCTCTCATCATGGAAACGACATGTTACTATAAAAAGACCACTTGTTTATTTTAAAAATAGATCTTTAGATTTGCGAATTTGTAGGATAGCTTGCAAAATTTATTTAGAAATTGTCTCTAGAATATAAAATTTGATCTCTAGTTCTTATAATGCTCTCTAAAAGTAGACAATGTCATGGAGCGGTCAATATGACGAGCTCTGGTTTGGCTCCTCTTGTTGACCCTGCACTCTTCGTAGGTGCAGCCGACGCTTGAATCCAGAGCCCAGGTTCGATCTTCGATAAAATCTTCGTAAGTTTGGCAGCTTTTGTCTTGCCGGTGCTCTTCATACTGGCAGCTGACGCTTGACATCTGTCCGCCGTCAGTTGAGGTTCCAACGCTGCGGTAATCAAAGTCAGGGGAATTCTTGGTCCGGCTTTGGAGGCGCTTCTTGTCGCCAAGACATTTTGGTGACTTGTTGTCCTTAGTCTCAGTCTTACCCAAGTCAGCAGCTATCTCGGTCTTAGAACCCTCAGCCGGCACATCATTCCACTTGAGCGAGTTCCAAACACAAAGTCCGGTTGAGGGCGAGTCCCCGTCACTATCAAGAGGAATCCACATTCGGCAAAACTTCTTCTTATTCCGGGAATGCAAGATATCCTCTTTAATCACTATGCCTTTTTCGACTGCCACGCAACATTGATAGCCTACAATAACGGCAACTGGATGCAGAGGGTAAAGTATCAATGGGTCACGAAATTGGAACAAAACACGCTGTTACTTACACTGCATTGCAGGTGCGATTTCTTCATAACGTAGCATTATATCATTAGGTTTGGCCACAACTATTTTCTTAGGAAACAAAAAATTTTCCATGATTTTGAACAATTTTTCACCCATAATATTAAATTTATTTTAATGATTTAGCTTCGAGGTCTAAAAGTTGAATATGTGTAAATGACACTGTAATTTTTCACGAATATTATTTTGATTGTAGAATCCTACGCGACATAAGGTACTACGCTTGCTTTGATGCCAAATTAATATTTAAATCCCCGCAATTCAGCGAATTTATACTAATTCAATACATTTTTTACAAAATAATGCGTTTATGGAGTGCGAGAGCTGTTTTTAAAGCAAGCTCGTGAGTCAACGAGTTTCCCTGCCCGAGCTCTGCTCACACAGACAGTGTAAGCGTTTGTATGCCGTCAGCAAAGACAGCACGGTCGTATCCACACTTATGCTGGTCTAACATGTCAATGTTTGCTTGGGGGCACCACTGTTTTAAAGTCCCACTGCTCGATGGGCTCAAAGTCGTTGTTATTGATCGAAAATGTAGTATGTTTGTTACTTATCTTAATACTAAAGAGTCTTGGCTTTTCTTCTTTCTTATATATCAAACTCGCATTGTTTTGAAACAGGTTCCGCCAGAAATAAAAACACTGTGGTTGAGAGTGTCATAAGCGTGTTTACATAGCGTACAAAAGGAAATTCAAAATGCAGCATCAGGCCTCGAACATGAGCGTGAACGTGAGGGTGATTTGGATTTGGGATTGTAATGAGGCGCTGGCCTCAGGCGAAGCGAAACATCTGGGAGTATAAGATCAAGTTAATATACATGATGGTGGACATGGCAATGAGCGCGGCCAGGCGGTATCATTTCTTCTTAGCATCCTTCAGGCCAGCGCCGGCGTTGAACTTGAAAAAGATGATGTCGCCGTCCTCCACAGTGTAGTTGCGTCCCTGCTGTCGGTACTTGCCGGCCGCCTTGGCATTCGCCTCGCTGCCCTCGGACTTGAAGTCCTCGAAATGCATCACCTCGGCCATGATGAAGCCCCGCTCGAAGTCGGTGTGAATGCGTCCGGCGGCCTGGGGAGCCTTGGTGCCCTTCTGTATTGTCCAGGCCTTAACCTCATCCGGTCCGGCCGTAAAGAAGTATTCCAGCTGCAGACCCTTGTAGCCCGTGACAATGATCTTCTCCAACTGGCTCTTACACTTCATCTCCTCCTCGTATTGCTTGCGTTCCAGGTCGTCCTTCTCGCTCAGCACATGCTCAAAGGCCCCGGAGAAGGGGATAAGAAGGGCTCCGGGATCGTTCTTATCGATCCACTCCTTGATCTTCGGCAGCCACTTGTTCTTCTTGCGGATAAAGTCCTTGTCAGAGAGGTTGACCAGATAGATGACCGGCTTGGAGGTCAAAAACAGATACTTGTTCAGCGTCTCGATCTGAAAGAGATAGATAGAACGTCGACATTAATAAGAGCGGGATGCAGCGAGCGCTAAGCGAGAGGGTGCTCCATACTTACATCGTGGGCATTCCAGTCCTCGAACCGCAGGTGACGCTTCTGATCGACTAGGATCTCCTTGATCTTCACCATCGAATCGTATTCGGGCTTTAGCTTCTTGTCGCCGCCGCGGGCCACCACCTTCTCCAGCTTGTCAAGGTTCTGCAGTAGCTTCTCCTCGTCTTTGAGACGCAGCTCCTCGGAGATGATCTCCAAATCGCGCACGGGATCCACCTCGCCCTCCACATGGGTCACATCCGGATCCTCGAAGGCGCGGCACAAGTGGAAAATAGCATCACAGGCGCTGATGTGCGAAAGGAAGTCATTGCCGAGGCCTTGACCCTCGGCGGCGCCCTTCACGAGGCCGGCAATGTCCACCACGTTCAGGTAGGCGGGCACAATGCTGAAGGATGCGAGAGTTTCGTTTATTTCTATCGGTTCAAGTTCTTGGGGATATCTACTGTTGCTTCAACTATAGATTCATCCAGCTTTTACGTTCAACTCACCTGGCCGGCTTGTGGAAGTCCACAAGGTAGTCGAATCGCTCATCAGGCACCGGAACGCGACGTGAGGGGTTGGCAAAGGCGAGGATGGGCACCAGCGGCAGCAGCAGCAGATCGAGAAGAGAGGGAAAACAGGCATATTAGCTGGGTTTGTTTGGCTCTCCATTCCCCACTCCGCCGCACCGTCTTGGCCAGATTGGCAGCCCGGCAGCATCGGCGGCCAATCATGGCAATTTTGTGTAATTTTGCTTCATCCGCGAAACCAAAATGAAGTCGCTCACAAATAAAAAGCCCAACAAACAAAAAAAAAACGAAAACGAAACGAACTAAAGAAGGCGGGGGGCAATTTGCATATTGGGAACTGGATCTGATAAAATTGCTAAGGCCGCGACACGCCCTCAATGACGAAATACAGGCGCAACTGGCTAATGAGGATATTTGAGTATTATCGAAATCTCTAGGAAAGAAAGTGGTAAAGTAGTATAAAAGAGTAGCAGTAAGGCCCTGACAATACAGACAGTAGGTACCTCTGCCCGGACTCTGCACAATGCACCTGTGCGGTCAAATTCTAGCCTTTTTAGAGTTAAATACTTGTTTTTCTTAATCCTGATTATTTTTAATGAAATATTCTTTGGGTAACTTTTTCTTCCTGCTATTCAGTATCATCTTAATATGTTAATGCTCTGAAATGTAGACTTTTTAAATTTAAATATGTATTTTTGTAGTCCTAGCTATTTTTTATGCAATATTTTAGGTTAGCTAAAGGTTAGCTATTTTATTTTGGTCATATCTAGGCACTGCTTCCTATTTTAACTCCCAAAAAGAGAATCATAATATGATAATAGCCTAAAATTTACACCATTAGTATTTAGACTTTAAATAGCTACTGAAAACATAATTGAAGTTCTAAATTCTACTTGGTCTGTTCCTGCCTTTCAATTTATTAATTTTCTCCTAAGCCTAACTTAAGTATGTGTATTCTAGCATTAGTTTATTGTAAAAATTGTTTGCTTAATGGGAATTCTGTTGATTGCAAGCGAGAGCACAATAATTGCAATTTGCCCCTGAATTAATAAGAGCGGCAGAGAGGACAACTAAGTTTCTCTAAGTATCTGGTAGAAATTGAATTTGTAATCTCAGCATAAGTACTATAAGTATCAGTATTGTTATCCTTAAATGTAAGATTAAAATCTTCACGTAAGAAAGAGAGAGAGAGATCAAAAGATCCTTCAATAAATTAAAATACTTTAGTAATCACAGTCTGCGTTTAATACTATTATTTAATCTACATTTACTTCCTCTATTTGTAAAGACTGTAAAAGTAAGAGTTGATATAATATGATAATTTAAACTTGGGCTGTTCCTTCTTTACATTTACATATGTGATATCATTATTTTAGCCAATAAAAACACCTAGATGTGCGATACTATAGAATTGTAGATCCAAAGAACTTCTGTTCGATACGTCTGTCAATGAAATATCAACTTTGTAGACAAAGTTCTAGTGTCTAAGCATTTTTTTAGCTGAAATGAGCAAGTTTCTTTATAGAAAGAAGACTAGTTCTTAAATACCTTTCTAATTTAAAGTTGTAAAGCGTATTTTGAACGTACTATTCTTAGGAACTCGTGGATTCAATCAATAAATAGCAAAGTATGTACATCTGAAGACTTTTCTAGAGGTTACTCTTTACTATTTAAAGATTTTTTGTTTCTTCCTGAACTCAAGGGGCTTTTCCCATATATAAATCTTGAAAACTACTCCCTAAATTAGTTATTTAAAGGATATAATCATTGCTCACAGCTTAATCTCTCCTTTTAACCACTAATGTTACGTTTTTTCCTAAAATATACAGAACTTGTCTGGTAAAAATCACATATCGAGTGCTCACTGTGGCGATTTTAGAAGGTCCAGTCCGAGAGAGCAATTTGGTATTAGAAGCGGCTACGACGACGACGACGACGGCGGCTGCTGCTCCTGGAGGCCATCGCAGCGTCTGGCCATCGTCGTCGTCGTCGAATAAAATTATATTCAAGCGCTGATTACAATGATCGAGGAAATTGCCGCCGCCCGCAGCCTGGTAATTGGCCGCCATTATATATATATATATCTATATATGCGAGGATAGGCGGTGGAGGAGGGGAGCTATTATCGGCGGGGATACTTATTATCATTCGGCTTGATGGTGCAGAAGGGGAAGTTCTCCGCGGGAGCGGCGCTCTTGGTGAGGACGTTGAAGAAGGTGGACTTGCCCACGTTGGGAACGCCAACGATTCCGATCCGCAGATTGGTTCCAATTCTTCCGATCAGCGGCTTGCGCTCCGGCTCGTCGTGCTTCTTCGGCGGCATTTTATTTCAATATTGATTATCTGTCAGGTGGGGAAATCGTCGATATTAGTGAATATATTTTTTTATTTCATTTCATTTTTTCTTTTTCTTTCTATTTTCGGCCGCCGGTCGGACATAACCTAACTTGTCGCCGCCGCCGCTGCACATTTACCTTCTGGTAGGGGCAAAGCTTCTCCTCGGCTTGTCAGCAGCAACTGGAAGTAAGCAAAGGATTAACTGGCGGCCAAGGTTGACTATGTAATGCCGTATTTACCAATATTTACAATTATTTCGCCAACAATGTTTATCGCCTGGCCTGACGGCGTGGAAGGAAAGAGCGAGAGCGAGAGACAGAGAGCGTAACAGCTGACAGCTGGCCCAGTGTTGCACGCGTGCCAGCGCCCCCGGGCGGCAGTCGGGGCAAGCTACGACGAGCTGTTTACGTTCGTGCCGCGGGTGGCGCCACAGGGCAAAGCGGGCAATTTAAATTGTTCTTCGCCGACGGCCAAAGATATTAACTTTTATTTGTTGAAACACAGTAGGTGCAGAGAAATGTCAAATATAGAAAAATATACACTAAGATTAAAGTATACAACAAGTACCATTATTTTCTAAGGTAAAATAATAGCTAAGCAAAGGTATTTTATTGAAATTTAACTTTTGAAAACGGAATAACTTGTGTTGTTCTGTTCATAATCGGACAATTTTCTATGTTTCCGCCTAACATATGATTGGATTTATAAATAAGAACAAAGATAATTATTTTAAATAATTTTTGTGCCCAAACCCGTGGCGATTGGCCATTAAGGCCTCTCTTTCGCCTTTAAACCGCCAACAATTTGATGTTTTAATTAACAGAAACTTTTTCCATAAGGCTGCATTAACCCATGCTGGCCCAAAGGCGAAATCGTGCTATTGTCAAGGTCGCCGGGGCCGGGGCACGTACACGCAATTTGGCGGTTTAGTGAAAAGCCCGCAATAATCAATAATTTCGCATAATTAGCGAGTCGGGAGGATCCGATCCGTCGACGGATCTTTATGGCCCGCTGAAACGCAAGCTTCTTTTTTTTGGGGAAAGCGGAGAGCGGGGGATTGCCGGGGATCAGGTTTGTTGATCTTTCGCGAACCCCTGATTGTCGATCCGAAACGATTTGATTGACTCGCCTGGGCCTGGCGTTTATGGCTCTAATTAAAAGAGCCGTTATGCAGGATCAGGCCAATAATCTTTCGCGCACACACAGAAAACGTACTTTCTTTTAATTTTACGGTGTCTGGGGATCTGCGGTTGCCGCTAGGGCGTTTAAGAATCCATTTGCAACTGACCCTGGACAACAGGACACTGCCACCGGAACATGTAATGGCCACGTATCATTCCACGTTTGTTCAGCAAACCACAACAAAAAATAAAGACGAAAAACCGCTCACTGTTCTCCACAGCTCACAAAGCTTATATCCTTGAGTCCTTGCGGTTTGCCTGCTTCCTGACGATCAACGACTGAGTTGTGGTTTCATCCTCAAAGTACAAGGAAGGAACTTATAGCCTTTAGTTTTATTTATAAAGTTTCAAAATTGTATAAAAGTATAAAAAATATACAAAATAAAGATGTGACTATGTAGTATTTTTTAGCAGAGAAACAAGAAACGAATCCAACATTCAGGATGGACAAAAAGGCATTAAGATATGGATGGCAATACCGCGAATTAATAAGAGAACTTCGTGTATGTGTAGGGTGGCAACCGAAATTGTTATTAAATGAATTTTAAAAGTAAATCAGACTGACATACTTTGTGGTCGGAAATAAATTCTTTACTGCATTGCAGGCTTCGAATTAAAATTATAAACCATAAACGCGGCAGAACAGAACAATACCCTGCATCATGGCGATTGACAAGCTCAAGTATAGTATTATTAACATGTAAAATATATATTTTATTGTCTTCCGACGGATATTTGGAATCGTAATAATTTAAAATGTTTTGATTTAAACAAAAATATATCAAATAAAAAGAGTAAGCAAAGTAGATAGGTAGAAAATAATTCAATTGATTCATTAAATTGTATAATTTGCAATATATTTAGTTGTTAATTAACGAAAATAAATTAAAAATAAAAAGGTTCCACCTAGTTCCATTTCCCACCGTTCCCTTTCGATGCTAACTACATAAAAAATTAAGGTTTGAAGAAAATAAAAGAACTCAGATAGGAACTAAGATAGGAGCGAAAGAGAGAGAGAGCGTAACAGCTGACAGCTGGTGCAGTGTTGCACGCGTGCCAGCACTCCCGAGCGGCTACCACCAGCTCTGTAAGTTCGTGCCGTAGGCGTGAGATGGCGCCAGCGGGCAAAGCGCGCAATTTAAATTGTTGGTTGCCAACGGCAAAGATATTAAGTTTTATTTGTTAAAATATGTACACACAGATGTGAATGTATGAAAAATAGGCATTCAAATAAATGTATTCAAGAATCCACATAATTTTCTCAGTCCAAATAAGTGCTTAACAATGGAATTTCTTAAATTTTACATTTAAAAACCCACTAACATATTTTGTTTTGTTTACAATCAAGAAATTTAATATATTCTGCATTCCACATTCTTGGATTTTTAAATATAGACATTAATATTAATTTTAAATAAGTTTTGTAGAGCAAAATTAACCAATATTCATAAATACTCCGTGAATCCGTGCCTATGGCCCAATAGGACTTGTCTCTTGCCTTTAATCCGCGAACAATTGATGTTTTAATTAACAGATTATTTTTCCATAGAGCTACATTAACCCATGCTGGCCCAAAGGCGAAATCGAGTAACTGTCAAGGCCGCCGGGGCCGGGGTACGTACACGCAATTTGGCGGTTTAGTAAAAAGCGCGCAATAATCAATAATTTCGCATAATTAGCGAGTCGGGAGGATCCGATCCGTCGACGGATCTTTATGGCCTGCTGAAACGCAAGCTTGTCGGGGATCAGGTTTGTTGATCTTTCGCGAACCCCTGATTGTCGATCCGAATCGATTTGATTGATTCGCCTGGGCCTGGCGTTTATGGCTCTAATTAAAAGAGCCGTTATGCGTGATCGGGCCAACACACACATGTGCCTGTGAGTGCGTGCTAGAAAACTTACTTTGGTATAATTTCACGGTGTCTGCGGTTGTCGGGCCGTTTAAGAATCCATTTGCAACTGACCCTGGACAACTGGACACTGCCGCTGGAGCATGTAATGGCCACATAACGTGCAACGTTTGTTCAGCAAGCCACAACAAAACAAAAAATTAACGAAAAAAGCGTGCAGTATTCTGTCTCAGCTCGCAATGCCTGGATCCTTGAATCCTTGCGGTTTGCCTGCCTGCTGACGATCGGCAAACTGAGTTGTGGTTTCATCCTCAAAGTACAAGGACAAAACATATATAATTTAGTCTTATTTCGAACAAAGCCACCTCGATTTTAATGCCTAAACACAACTTAGAAGTTTTAAAATTAATGCATATTATCAATAAACAATATTTTATGTGCTTATCAAAGGTTTTCTCTAATCAAAATAATGATATTAAGATAAGCAAGCGGCATTAAACACTTATCTGACTATTGGTATAATGATATATACAATAATTAAATTTGAATTACATTTAAAATATTATTTTAATAATTGTTTAAGTAACTATATATGGCAAACTTGATTTGCATTAACGTGTACACTTTATTTTAACAGTTTTTAATTATCTTCCCAATTTATTAAGAGTTTTTATAGCAGCTATACGATATAGTCGACTGCTCTTCATATTATTAAAACCAATATTCTGAAAATCGATTGATGATTGGCCAAAAAGCGATTGATTCCCAAGGGTCTTATATTTTCCGAATCGAAATAAAAATCCTAAATAATTCATAACCAAATATATAATTGTTTACATTTTATAAGAGGTGAAACTGTCAAAAATGTATTAACAATATTATACTAACCTAACCTGTAACCTAATTAAAACGAACTCAGAACCATTATCCGAATTAAAAATTAAAGCTATATTGGAGTAGGTTTGCGCTTTGTAAAAGTTTATTTCTCCAAAGATATCTTTATACAGATATCGAATAAATTCAATTTATTTTTCTATTAATTTCCCCATAATTTCTATGGCAGCTAAAAAGTAGCCCGATATGTTGCCTTACAACTATACTAATAAGAGTAAATAGAAGCTCAAGAATATACGTATTCGCTGCAGGGGTAGAGTTTAACGCTTCTAAATATTTATTTAGTATAATATTTATTTACTATTATATAATATACCTTACCATTTTTAATATTTGTTCGTAATTTCTAAGAAACTAGTTACTTTTCTCTATAATTTATCATACTCCACCAAGGACTTGACCTGAAATATATTCAATTTTCCACCATGATTATCCCAACTCATAGCCTGGCCTCTTTTGCATACGGCTTGTTCTGGGGTTAATTAAGCCAACTTTTAATTAGCTTTTATTGCACTTAATTATTGGATTCGGAAGCAGAGACCCTCATGGGTCTGGGGGTAAGGGAGTTTCCTCATAAATTTGTATACATATGACTGGTTAATTGCGGCTGCCGCGGAATTAGCCCCCAACGAGAGCCACCACGCATTCGCATCCGCATCCGAAGACCGGCTCGATTTCCACACCCATTCGCACCCACATTACGCGCGGGGCGTGGTTACAAACGAAACGGGGATGGAATCCAGGGGGGCAGGTGGAATCCGACCCGAGCTGAATGCATAACATCAGCAGTGAGCGGCGGTCTCGTTTCCAGCTTGTTGCTCCAATTAAAACAGAAACAAAAAAAAAAAACAACTGGAAAAGCGGCAAAAACAAAACAAAAAAAAAACAGCAGGCAGGCATTCATATTCATATCCATTTGGCGGCTTTTTATTGCCTTTAATTATAACTTAGGCTAGTATTCAAATTGTTCTGGCTTGGAAAATTTTCAGAAGCAAACAAAAGACTTAGACAACGAACTCGGGTGATCTTCAAGCGCGAAATGGTCGGAGACGATCGACTGAAACGAACCTGTAAGGGAACTAATAAAATATTAATAATAAAAGAAATATAAATAAAACAAATTTGATTAATAAATTGGACAAATTCGGTTTTCTTATAAATAAATAAAAATAAACAGGAACTGAACTGAAATTGCACTGAAATAAAGCTAGATAGCAGACCACATTCTAAGGCTTTTGTAGGATAATAATTAAGGAATCATATAAACATTATACAACTGATATTTACACATCTGAATTATCACTTATTTATAATTAATATATATAAAAATACAACTAGAAAAGAGACCATATTCCAAAGAATTATAAGCATAACAAAAAGGATGCTTTTAAACATTATAAAACCGATATTTATACATCAAAATGCTTAGTTACTTATAATATATTTGTATTAAATACACTCAAAAGCTATATTACTGTGATAGTAAGGTAGATATAGATATTATTTCCAGAATTCAATGAGAGTAGCCCAAGAGCTGTTGCCTGAAAGCAGTTAGCTTGAAAAATTGAAGTAATAGGCCGCAATTAGCGGCAGATCTGCAATTAGCCTTATCTTATCTTCGCATATCTTCAATATCGGTCGCTTTATTGCTATCGGGCCGACTCTTTGATCCCCCTCCACCGCTCCCCCATGTTATATACCGCCTCCCCCGAGATCCTTCTCATTTGCATAACGATCTCTCAACGATCTGGATTTCAGTGCTGTGTATCCATGGCCGTAGCTCCTCTTGGCCAACGTCAAGTGCATCCCTCCCTAATGGCCGCGACCGTCATGCAAATTGCAACTGCTCTATAACGACGTGCCATCAATGCATCAGCTGCCAAATTATATGTTGCTGGCCACCGAGAGAAATTATGAATTATTAAAAGAAAACGTAACAACAAAAAAATAAAGAAAAAGAAAAGTGGGAGGAGGGAGAATGCATATATAGAACGAAGACAAGGATCTGCATGAGGATGGCATGGAGGAAGTGGAAAGGTGCCGCATCCAGGCTCGAGGTTCGAGGTTTAAGGTTCACCCCTTGTGTGTGTGTGTGTCATTGTTATAGAAAAAGCTGAACACCGGAACGGGGAATAAAAAATATATAGTATATACATATATATGGCATTTTTGTGGCAGAGGTAAGGGAGAGCGCCTTGTGAAATATACAAAGCGGGCGTTGCCTCGGCCACGCCCCTTGCCACACGGTTCCGAAAAATGGAAATCGTAATAAACGCAATAATAATCATGAACTGGGAAAAACAACAATATGCGAGATGAAAAAAAAAAAAAGAAAACGGAATTCGGGAAACGAATAACGAAAAAAAAAAACGAAACTCACCCTTACCATTTGATTTGTAAACGAATTATAAACACAAAGGTGCGCTGCACCACCCTTGGCAGCAGCAGCAGCATCCAACACGTGACCGTCGAGGCCACATCTGCCCCTTTTTCCAGGCGGGGCATCCTCCCCTCCAGCTCCTATATAGCCCCTCCAGTGCCCCATTTATACCGGCAAGACCAAGCCCAGCCCGTTGTTGTATTAAGCGATTATCACCGCAGGACACTAATCGAGAAAAGGAGACGGGGTAATTGTGGAGCGTGCTTCGCCCAAAGTTCTGACTCCCTTGCTATCCATTTTCCCTTTTCCCGGGCAGCTGCTGGCATCTGCTGAATGGCATTTTCCGGCCTGAATGGCGCTGATTGGAGTGGGAGGGAAATCCAACTAGCAGGCAAACGAAATTGAATTGCAATTGCAACGGAAATATCTGGAGATACATATTTTCCCTCGAGGAGCCTATAATAGCTGCAGCAGGAACTTGATTTTTTCGAATTTAAATAAATCAATAAATAACGTAAAGAAATATGATTGGGATAACATATTTTAGGGACATAGAATAAATCTCTTGACTAATGTAAAGAAATCTTCTTGATTTGTTATTTAAAATCACGGGTTTTGTGTTGGTTTTTGAAATTAATCAATAGAAATTATTTATCAGCATAAAATATTATTAGAACATTATAATTAATAGAATAATAATTAAACATATCCCTTGGCCAATGCCTATAAGGAGATCTTTTATGATTCTTATTCTTAATCACGTCTCAATTTATAATAAATTAATGAGTAAGCCTGTTATACATTATACATTTAGTAATCTAAATGCTGTTATTTACGTTATATATAATAAATTCTTTAAGAAGGCCTTATTTATATCTTGTCCTGAACACTGATATCTCTTATATGATTCTAAAACAACCCTATTGTAAAGGGGTACATCTAGTTAGAGATCATATGAAGTTTTTCAAAAGGTTTTCCTGAGAAAACGGCTGATGGTATTATTTAAAAAACTTGTACAAATATAACGTTAACTTTGAAAAGCATTTAGAATTTTTTTTAATTTTAAAAATAATAGATCTTATGGCTGTTACAGCAAATATCCAAGAGGCCACCACTGACTAAAAAATCAGGCGGATTTCAAAGGAAATAAGCAAAATTAAATATTTCTACAAAGTGAAGCTTTAAAAATAAGACAAATATGTTGGCATAAATATTGCCCAACAATTATTTATATAGATTAGAAGCCTCTGCAAGAATACAAGCCTCTTAATGTGTTATGGATATACTCCTTAACTCATTTTTTGTCCTTGAGGATTGGGTATCCCAAGAAGAGCAGACTTCTTTTGTGGTTTAAAGGCGCGATCGCAGCAAAATCTTCTTTTTCTTGATGCCCCCAAGGCAAATGGCGCGTAATTTCCATTTGGAACGGCCATTTTTGCGGCTGCAATTACTGTCCGGCCTGAACCTGTCTCGGGGAATCCCCCCGCCACTCTTTGGCCCCCAGCGAAACGCATTTCATTCGGCCTTTGCTGCCTTTTTCGCCCCACAACAAAAAGTGGCAATAAAAATTAAGTTGAAGTTGAATTTGAAATTCAGATGACGACGAACGGCGAACGACGACGACGACTTGCCCAATTATTATTAATAATAGCAACAACAACAGCAACAGCAGCAGCAGCAGTGGCAGAGGCAGCATGTTGCAGTTGCAGAAGGCAACAAAAAAAGAAAAAGAACGAAAAAAAAACGGTAGCAACAACAATAACTGGGGAAAAAAGTTAATAGGACCGCATTCATTAAATCCATTTAATGCACAGAGAGGCAAATTATTGCGCTAAAAGAAAAGCAGCAACAACAGCGGCAGCAGCAACCACTACACTCGCAAAAAAACAACTGGAGAAAAAAAAGAAATAATTGCAGTTGGCTGAACACCCAAAACGGAGAAGCAAGTAGCAGAAAAAACGGCGACGTTCGGTCGGCGGCCATTAAAATGGCCAGCGAATTGGCCAAAACGGGGTAAAAGGGGGTTGCTGTTCTTTCTTTTCTTTTTTTTTTGTTTTTTGTAGGAAACTGGCCATGTAAACTGGCCAAGTGAAGGAGCAAGCGAGAGGGGACGAGAGCGAAAACCGGTAGCTCCACTTTAATGAGCGCCAAACGCAAAAAAAAGTAAAAGAAGAAAAAAAATGCAGAGAAAAACTCGGGAAAAGGAGGAACCCCGTCAGAGATAGGGTATTCCATAGAGGGTATGCTATATATATACCGATATCCAAAATTAATCATAATATAACACCAGTAAGTTAATTGTCAGTATTATATTCTCCATTATACAAAGTTTAGAGTGCGTCTGGCATTAATCTCTCATCAGTGCATGCCAGCTTGGTCCTCCCTTACGTCTGCTTAATCTCCAATTCCACTATTGCCTCTATTTTTTTTTTTTATCATTCTAATAGATGGTGAAGACAGCAGTTTCGGGAACTTCCAAACGAAGAATAATACCTCTCAGTACCTCCCTCAATTTGGCGCTTGTTTGGCGCTCATACATGAGATCTCCTTGCTCAAAAATACGATTAAGTATAACATCCTCGGGTCTTATGGGCCGGATTTGCTTCATATTAGTGGTATCAACCATATTTACCTATAAATTTTAACGTTACAAAGTAGAAACAGTTTTTTTTTTTGAAAATAGCAGCGAAAAATAAAATGTGGCTGAAAAAGATTTATAAACTTTTGGAAATTTCCTTTTGGCGAAGCTGCAGAAAATTTTGAAATGAATCCGAGATGATTCTGAACTATTACTACCTTCAAAAGTTAAGCTAAATCCAAAGATAACTTGATATGTTGAAATGGGACGAGATATAGAATCAAGGTTTTCTTTCTTTAAGGCATTCCTTAGTTCTACCTTTGAATCGTTAATTCAGTAGATCGAGCGGCCCTATGTCGCGGGTAGGCTAATTTATCTACCAGCCCTCTGCCAGAACATGCATACTATCAGAGATATATATAATATAAATAAATAATATAAAATATAATATAAATAAATATAAATAAATATTGAAGTAATTTCAATCTACATTAATTCGAAATTTAATTTCTTGTGGATATAATTAATCTCTTATAATTAACCTTCTGGTTTAATATTTTGCGTCGATAGAGGTATTTCTAACATTAATTAAAAATATATATATATCAAACTAGTAACGTATTTAAAAAATATATAAAAACAGTATGATCTTATTTTCCAGTGGGGACAGGGTAACATAGTATTCGAATCCTAGACCAACTCTGCCTACTTCTGTGCTCCCCGCATTAATTACTTTCTTGGAAAACACGCGCGGCATTATTTTTGGACGGGTCAGGCGGGGCTTTCCTCAACTCCAGGGAAATTGTTCAAGTAATTTCCATTTTGACTGGCCTTTTTACTTGTTTTCTTCTTTTTTTTTTGGTTTTGTTTTTGCGACGGCCCCCAAAAGTTTCGCCTTCTCTTTCTTAATCGTCAAACAATTTGCAAATCGCATGCAATTTACCTTCTGCCTTCTGACTTTTCCTCTGGTCCTCCTTCAGCTTTCCAGCTGGCTTGTTACTGCCTTCGTGTTGTTGCATTTCCTGTCGCCAGTACGGACCCCCGTTTTCCACGCCCCTGGCTTCCCGCATACGTTTTGTATATTACATGACCATTAATGAACTGCTCCAATTATAGAGAGCGCGGAGAAAAATTACAGAAAAAAATACATATATATATAAAACATACCGCCATATCTCGATTTCCATATGCGCCGTCCTTGGGAGAGGGGAGAGGAGTGGAGAGGTGGGTCTTGGGAGGAGGCGCCTTGGTCATTTAAATTGTTGTTTTGCATGTGAACTCGACATTTTCCACACCTTTTAATTGACGGGCCCAGCGAATCCATTCGAATAGGACGACGACGACGACGACGAATGGCAAACGAATGCCTGGAAAATGCCAGAGGGAAATGTAAAGGGGAAATCAAGGTGGGAAATGCGAGGGGAAATGGGAGAATGGCCAAGCGGAAAGCGCCAGCAGGCTCCCCGGTGCAATTTCTGTGACTTTCCGCCAAGCTTCCGCCGCCAATTGGGCCACGTCAGCCGCCGATTGAATTGTCAGCGGAACCACGTGGATCCGATGGATCTGTTGGCTCCATTGCGTATCTGTATCTTTATGGAACACCTCGCCTGCCGCCGCCGCAGCCTGTCATTAAAGCAGGCAAAGAAAAGCCAGGGAAAAATCATTTAAAGAGCCAAGTCAAAGCCAGAAGTAATGATACGAATTTAGGAAGCTTAGCGAATATTTGGTAATTTTTTATTCTTGTTGATTTATTCATATATATTTTATAGTATACACAATAAATAAATAAATAAATATATATATATACAATTGGCAATAATGTTTACTGTGATAACGTAAGCCACCTTTTATTTGGCACTGCAAGATTATATATTTAAAATACTTATTATAGAAAAGGTTGGTTATAATTGAATTTATTTGGCTTTCATTTATATATTAAGATACTGATTTATTTTGTATATTTTAGCGTTTTTCTTTTATCTGTATTTTTATTCTTAATATATTGCTTTTAAAGAGCTGGCTATATGTTTATATTTTATAAAATATACTGTATTTTAATTGATTAAAATTCAAGCCAAGTTTTATTTTATTCCAACATTTTTGCTTAAGTGATAAATACTAAAGGTTTGAAATAAAATCTTTAATATACAATTAACCATGAAAGTGTTTACAAACTGTGATTAATTTTTATTGGAAGTTATTGCCAATTTTTGAAGACTTTTTGTAGCTTGATATTGTTAAAAGAAGCTTAAAGAAAACAATTATTTAGGAAATTATGCGTCTCTAGAATACATAGTTTGTATAATAAATATATTTAATATTCTGAGAGAAAATGATTTAATATACAATGCAATATATATACATATATGTATATATATATTTATAAATAAGTAGCTCACTTCTTAATGGCACAAAGAATAATGTTTTATAGATTATAAACATTAAAGATTTGTAATGAAGAAACCGATATAGATGGAAATAAAATGAAACTAAATTATACAATATAAAATCAATACTCCATAAATAAAAGAAGCACGTAACATAATCATAAAAATGATCGATTTTAAGATCGAAATCATTTGGAAAAGTGTGACCCAAGAAGAGGGTTTTATAAAGTAAACAACCTATTCCTGGCTAATCTCTTAGGCTACAAATAATCAATAAATATGTAATATACAACTGATAATAATTTAAGTTTTAAATAAATACCAAAACCAAGTGGCTAGGTAAAGTAATTACAACTTTAGCATTTATTTGCGTAGTTGGTATGTCCAAATTGAACACCTAGATAGCCTCTGTCTCTTTATCTCTCAATCTGGCATCTGATAAATTGAAATGAAAATGGATTATGTAAGATTCAATATACATTGGCTGGTTATCCGAACCATTGGCACTCAATCAGGGTACCAGTTTCCGGATCTGGAGATCCGATCTGCGACGCATTCCGTCACGTAATCGGGGCGGCGATGGACGGTCTGCGATTGGCACCTGCGTGCTGGTGGCGGACTTAACTTGAGACTTGGAATTGGCCGAAATAGCAGCGGCTAAGAGCGAACTAACGGTTAGCGAGCCATTTCGCAGGTAACTTAATGCCAGAGCCGCTGGCATAAATTGCGGATTGGTAATTGAGCTTATTATTATTTTTTGTTGTTTTTCTTTGCGGCAGCAGCAGCAGGAGCAGCAGCTTTCTTTTCCCTCGAAATGACGCATTTTGTGCCGGCCAGCAAAATGGCAAAATGGCAACAATCCAGAATGAGACGGGGCTAACGCTCGCCGAGGGAGATGGCTACAGCGGCGTTTTGCGATTGGATTGGATTGGATTGGACTGGTGGAGAAAAAAAAGCCAACAAAACCGGACCCGCAACAGCAGCAGCAGCAGCAACATGCACACCAGCAACATGCAGCAACAGCAGCAACAGCAGCAGCAGCAACAACACGCGGACAACGCCTTCCAACGTGACTGATTGCCACTTGGCACGCAAGCCAAATGCTGTTGCCAAAGTTACTGCAGTCGGTTTTTGAGGGCCCCCCTTTTTTGTTTTTTTGCGACGCACACCCCTGGCAGTGGAAACCCCTCCTCCCCCGTCTACCCACTACTGCCACTTCCACATAAACGCCGCCATATTGCGCCAAAAGCAATGGCCGTCAAAAGCTGGCCGCACTGTTGTTGTTGCTGTTATTTACCATTTTGTGCGTGTGTGCTGCGTTTTATTTGCTGCTGGCATGCAAACGTGTACCCCTGCCTCGCACCCCTCCCCCTTAGCCCCCTTTTGGTTACCCCTTTCGGAGGGAAAACTGGTTACTGTCTTCGTCGCTGTTGTTTGCTGTCTGTTAGATGCCACAGCCAAGCGAGAGGAGAGAGATGATTGACTTCTGTTGTTACACTTTAAGCAGCAGCCATTGCCGCCGTTGGTAGCCTTACCGCAATGTACTATACTGTACTGCGAATATATGTGACTTTCGCAGCGGGTTTGGTATTATAAAGATCAAGTTAGTGACAAGAGGAGATGAATTCTACTTGTTTTTGTAAGATCATACATTTTATTTTTGGTTAAAATAAACACGAAATATAAAATAACAAATTAAGTAAATAATTTTGTATGTTTCAAGGAGTTCTATGACAATTTTAAGGCTCTTTTATTTTAAGTAAATATATTTCTTATTGAATTTATTCAAATATACAATTTTTAGGGTTAAGAGCCTTACAAATTTAGTTTCCTATTCGTTAACTTACATTTTAAATTCTGTTAAAAGAAACCGAAGATAAATTTTATATAGTTGACTTTATTAAGGAGACTTTGCTGGCAAAAAGTTTATATAAATAAATTTATAAGCTCCTATTTTAAGTCAGTCTGATACCAGAATAATTATTAGAAGTGTAAATACAAGAAGGTCTACAACAAGTGATTTTTGTTCCTCTTTCTAATTCCTATAAATCCTCTATAATTGTTACCTTAAATAAATATTTATATGTCGGTTAAGAAAAATAATAAACAGAATTTTAAATATAATATTCCCTTACTAATAGGCTTTTTTGATTTTCTATTCCCTTTTTTAGTTTCTTTAAAATATATATCTTAATTTCCAATTCTATAAAATTAAGTAAATCCTTTAGAATCTTTGAGTGTTAACCAAGAGTATATTTATGTTCGACTTGAGGTGGTTGAAACATCTTTTTCCCCCTCAGGAACTTGGCTTTTTGTCTCTGCCCGATGATTCCTGCTAAAGTCTGAAACTCCGAGGCTGGGTCTGCTGGCTTTTTGTTGTTGTTATTGTAATTTTATGATAATTTGCGGAATTTTGTTTGCTGCCGTTGAGCGTGATTGCAAGCATTGGATGTTGGCCATCGGCCTGGCTTTTTGGCCCGGAGGCTCTCCGAGTTCCACGTTCCCAGTTGCAGTTTCCAGGCTGCGGGCCATCGAAGGCTGTGCCATCGAGCATTGTTATTAGGCGCATCTTATCGACAGGAAGCGATCATCGCACATTGGAATGGCTTCGGGTCGGGTTTTTCCCCTCCATAAAACTCCTTTCGATGCACTCAAAATAAAATTAAGTCCCTTAGATGCGTTCCTTGGCCATAATCGAATTTATTGATCAAGCTGGTAGCTAGATTTCAGGACTATATTTTATTCTTAATGGGATGGCGGAAAAGATTGATATTTATACTTTATCCGACAACAAGGACGATAAATGAGTAAAACGATATATAAACGATGCAATAAATGTGCAGACGATATTATGCTTGATGTATCAGAGAATATAATGATTTGAACATAGCTGGTAATAAAGACAAATAATAATAATTGCGATATATTTAGATATTTTAATCGTATATTTGAATATTTTGTAGATATATCAATCTTTACGAGGTAGAATGTTTATGAAATTTAGCGCGATTTCTTTGCCAATAAATCATATTGGACTTTTCCTCTCGATGTACATTTAAGATACTACTTTATAGTTCTTAAGGACTATAAATTAAACAATTTTCTCTATTGAAATCAGTGATATACGTTATAATTTAGGAAGTGAAAGAAAGCTACGTGAAATCGTAAGATATAACTTCTATTTGAAGTTAATATAGTTGGAAGTAAATTTAAGATATTAAAATTCTTGTCATTCCATTTTCGTGTTATATAATATTTGTGGAAAATTTAATTCGGTTAAATAATATCTTTAACCTATAAATAAACATATTTATTGGCTAATATTTGAGGCAAATCGGTGTCTAATTTTTGTGCAAATTTTCCCTTTGTGTACTTTTGTCTCCCCCTTGTAACCCCGCCCCGGTTTTTATGGCCGCCTGTGATTGCCGGTGGTGCACTTGTTGTTGGATTGCTGCCGTTGCCATTTGCAGTTGCTTATTAAATGGATTTCGTCGTGTTATTAAGTTCTCTGGCATTCGTGGAAATTGTTACTTATGCGGCAACTGGTTGTTGTTGCACTGCTACTGCATTACAGTGATACTCGCATCGTATCTGGGCAATTTTAATTTTACATTTTTGTACGTTTCGTTTCGTTCAGTTTTTTTGTTGTTCATTTCTGTGTTCCCCCCTTCACGCCACCATTTTCCTTTTCCCCATTTTCCATTTTCCATTTACCATTTGGCATTGTTCGTGCTCGAGCAATCGGCGAGATACGCGTCCAACTGGGCCACCAGATGCCAAATGCATTTAGTGGCTCCCCCGCCAAAGTGTGAATAAATGCATATTAATCATAATTATTTATCATTAGCCGACTTAGGCCAAGTAATTGCCAGACCCGAGTTTCCCTTTTTCGCCAAGATAGAGACATTAGATTTGGCCCAGAGATTTGTGGAAATCACAGAGGAAAGTTGCAACCTAAAAATCGTATCTATCCAGGCTGCATTCCTACCCATCTCTCTCTCAAGTTCATTTGTTTATTTGAGTGGGAATTATATGAAAATCACAAGTAATTGATCATTAAATAGAACAGATATTCGTACTTCGAACTTAATTGGCAAGAGAGCTAGAATAGTAGTTCAAGTTCCAACGATGGCATCATAGTTTTGGTGATTAAATTATATTTGCTTTGAATTAAGCTATTGTTTAACTGAAAGCTAAGTTTTGGGGAATCAAAATACATTTAATCAAGTAAAAATTACAGCGCTACACATTTTCTGTTTACATTTTTGGTATTGTTTTGTGATGCTCAAATTAATTATGAGTTTATCCCATGATATTCCCAACTTGAAGCACACCTTTTGTGTTGACTCAGCCATTTATTTGTTTACCTAGTTCTCGAGACTTTCCCATAGTGATCAATCACTTGGGCTAACAGCTCTTGGCTCGACAACTGTTTCGCAGAATTACCCTAAAGGACCTAGGTCCTAGCACGTGCTCTTTGGACCTGCCCCCTCCTAGGTAATCAATCTTTCAATTACTCAAACAGCTCGCGAAAATTACGATTTTCTGCAGTGCCACTCGATAATAATTTTCAATTTTGAAAATCTGAAATCAAATTATTTGCCAACTGTTTGAGAGGCAGCTGCAGCACAGGACACAGGACACAGGAGTCGCGGGACAGGATGCTTGAAAAACGATACTCGGCGCGCTTTGTTGCGATAATTATATAGTGCGTCGATCTGGGCGCTGAGATTCCATCAACCGATTGGCGATCCATCAAGGCGAATCAAGGACACAGCGGCTTCCGCTCGCTCGCTCGCTCGCCATGAGGCTCGGGACAAAGCTCCCGGAATGTCCTGGCACCCCAGGCTGCATCCTCGGATTTGGTGCGAGATTTGGGTGCTATGAAAGCGTTTCCGGCCTCTGGCTCTATAATTATATTAGTGCGCAACTCAATGCCCGAAAAAGGGTGCACAACACGAGCTAGAGCTACATAGAGAGTACTGCGTGAAGAGTCCTGCGTAATTACGACAAATCGCAGACATCGTTTCTTGATTTCCAGAAAGTGCTAGCCGCTACACGTGCAGAAATATTTAAAAAATTTATATAAAAGAAAGCTGTTTATTTGTACAAATTCAATAAGTAAGAGAATATATTAAACATTATCTATTTCCAATTTACTAATAGTAATTTGATCAAAAATATACAATTTAAAGTGTAGCAAATATGATTTCATAAATCTAATTAATATTTTTAAATATAACAAAACAAAAATAAGCAATTTAAATATATTATTCATAATAATAATTGGGTTACATCTAAAGAATATATTTTATTATTAATATGTAAGCTTAACTGTTGCCTTGTTGTAATATTTCAAATTAAACAAACCAAAACTAAATAATTTCAATATTTTCGGCAAATGAAACGTAAAATAGTTATAAAATTCTTGTTGGGAATCTCCTACACTTGTTCTTCAAAAATAAAAACCTTTTCAATGACTACATCAGCAGGCTTAACGCTATTAATCCAGATTCAGCGAAACCAATATTTTTTTTTGGCAGTGCATTATTTGCCTTTGGTTTTCGCACACTTCCGGTTTGACATGTGACAGGCAGCGTGTCCTTGCTCTTTCTCTCCCTTCCGTCACTGCCATGTGCTGAGTGGGCGTGTCACGCCCGCCCGTCAAATGAATCGCTGCCAACCTCCTCCTCCTCTCCATTTGGGATGCAAAAACAAAAAAAAAACGCAAAAATAATAATAAAAACTCGCGCCAGAAATGGGCCGGCTGTCGAAGGTCCTGGCCAACATTTGGGGGGCGTGGCCGCAGGCACCAGGCAGCATTCCGCCGGCTTTTGCACCTCTGCTTCTGTTTTCCTGCTGCTACCGCTGCTCCTGCTCCTGTCATCCCGCTGCACTGCTGCCGAAGGATGCAGGAGCTCGCGTTTGTCGCTCGTCGCACAATTGGCACGCCTGTCCCGCCTCCGCGCCGCCTCCTCGTTGCCCTTCTCTCATTTTTCTCCTTCTCCTCCTGATCCTGATCCTCCCTGCATCTCACTGCCCAGCATCGGGAGTGTCCTTTGTTCCGGCCAGGTCCTGCACAGCAACAAAACGGGGGAACGAAACTGTTAATTAATGTTTGAAATTTTTTAGAGATTTTAATTTTAAATTAAAGCAGAGAAGGGGCTTTTATATTTAAATTAAATATATTTTATTCTATTTATTATATTTATATAATATTTCAGTGTAAATTAAGCAACTATATTTAATTATAAAGACATTAAATGAATGCAAGCTATTCTTTTACCTTTGAAGAGTTTTCAAGCCTTAAAAGTGATAATCAATGTATGTTAGTTTCCGTTTTTTTTTTAGATAATTGCTTAATGCTATATTAAATCTTTACTTACCAATAAATAAATACAGTTTTTCCCGGTGTACCCACACACACTCGGCAAGGCCAGGACGCCGAAACGTTCCATGGAACGTGTCAACCTAATCAGCTGCGCGTTGTCCTCGTAATCCTTTTTGTGCATATTCATAATGTACTGCTGCACACCGCCCCGCCCTATTGCTGGGAAAATAAACGGGCGTGGCCCGATGGCTGCGTAATTGTGTGGGCGCTGATATACTTAAAAATATTTGTAGAAAATCCATTTACCGATCTCTAACAGGATTCCCATTTGCCTACGCAGCAGCTAATCCGGCATGTCCTGCGAGGGTGGAGCCCCGTTTATGACAGCCTAATGAGAAGGATTAAGGGTATATTCCCCACCCACGTACAATCTTCTGCGAATTGGATTGTGTGGCCAAATCAATTGACAGGCTTAGGCTATTAACTTTAAGTGGCAGCAGCCGTTCTATTAACAAGTTTACCAAGAAAATCGAAGAACAAGCAAGGCCTGTTTCGGAAGTGTTTCCACCAGTCGGTTTATTATCTAGGGAAATATTTTTCATATTTTTCTGTTCTTTTATTTAAATATTTGGCATTTCTTGTAGTATTCGTTTTTTAGATTAGTTCAGTATTAGTTTATCGGAGTGATCAGATTTCCTTTGGAATAATTTCAATAATATTCTATTAATTATGTATTATTCATAAGCTATTGTAAATGTGCTTTAAAATATATACTTAAATTGAATTCAGGACATAAATTTTATACCCATAAAACTCTCTTGAAAACAATACTAAGATCAGTATCTGAAAACAATTTATATTCGTTGCTAGATTCATTTGTCTTAGGAGTTTACAAACTTATTTAACTGGCAGGCATGTAAGCTATACTTTTCACATTATTAAGAACACAATATCAGAACCTATCAGGCTTTCAGAACTTTCAATTAATTGCCAAATAAATATAGAAATCGTACCAACTCGAATCATTTTCAGTAACTCACCTCTCTTAAAAAAACATTTATTTTCAACTTGTTAAAGATGACGATGAAATTGCCACAAAATCTATCTGGAAAACGTGCCTCGAATACTCTCAATAAATGGCCATATTTGCCATATTGTTGGCCATCTGGGCAAGATCTTCCCCCTTGGCGTAGCATCGATTTGAGTAGCTGCGGCAGAGCGGCATCTGGGCCAAATTTTTTTTATTTCCCTCTCTAGCCAATAGCTTCGTGTCGTGGCCTGTACTTATCACAATTACACGGTGGCGAGTTGCCAGTTGTGAGTTGCTGTAATGCCCCGTCGAGTGGCACGTTGCACTGAAAAGTGCGTGCACAAAAAGTGGAAAAAAATACCCATACTTGAAATAGGTAAGAAAAAAAAAAAAAGGTAATAGCTAATAAAGAACAAAAAGGGTTGCCAGGTGCGTGACTGCGAGATGAGGATGAAAATGCGGCTTCTGCCCGTTGACGTTGACGTTTTCCCCATTGCACGCATATAGCCATATATCGAGCATTATTCCAACTACTCCTATATCTTCCTATTCCAGTGCGTTTTTCAATTTGCAGTTAAATGGCAGTTAGAAATGTGCACGCAAACCACGAGATACTCCCGTTTTTTGTGACTTCTCCGCTGACCGCAAAAAGCCGATTACCAAGGTCTATCGAGCATGGTGGAGAAAATATGTAAAAAACAGAATAAATATGTGCATATACAAAGGGAGAAAATGGAGGAAAATTGGTGGGAAAAGGGGGAGACAGATGGCCAAACAGATTGGTGGCCAAGAAAAAGAAACGCGGCTAAGTGAAGCCAATCGGCAGCCGCTTTTGGCCACAACAAACAATCGTTGGCTAGGCCGAAATAATAAAAAAAAAACGTTAAAAACAAATGTGGAAGAGGGTTAAACATGTTGCCCTCTCACTCGGACACAACCATTCTCTTTCTCGCATGATGTCTCCAACTATGCGTATCATCCATGGGACATGGTCGGAATAATACTCATAAAAATAGATATATAAACTGATTATTAACTTTAACCGCGTAATTACAGGAGGAGGCGGTTCGGGGGCGTGCCACTCGTTCCGTTGACAGTTTTTTCTTTTTCATTTTTCTCTCCTCTCCAGTCAGCCATTGTCATATATATCATATACATAGATACAGATATATACATTGTCCCCATCCCCACTCGCATTTTTCACATTTTCCATTATAATTTTTCATTCTTTGGCATCTTTTTTCGTACGTTTATTTGCCGTAATCACATACGACGAGCAATGTTTATTTAATTTTTCTCATTGTTGTCTGTTTATTATTTTTTTTTTTTTTTGTATTTTGTGGTTGTCGCTGTAATATAACCGGGGGCTGCGGCACGCCCACTTTGGTCAGCGTTTTGTCGAACATTTTGCACAAAACGTTTAATTTTGTTTAATATTTTTTTTTTCTACTTGCTGTTGTTTGCCTATTTCCTTTGTTATTTGATTTGTTGTTACCTTTTTTCGCGATGTTTGTGCAAATTATATGTTGTAAACAAATCACACAAAAAGTCATTTAATCGGGGGAGAAAAGGGGTATTACTTAAAGCTATATTAAAACCTCTAATTACAAAACGTAAAAGACAAGAGAATCAACTAAGAATCTTAGTTTCAGAGTTACATTTTTGGAATAACATTACAGAATCAAGGGAGTCGTTTTACACTATATTATGTATAATAAAATTGGGTTAATATCATTTCATTTAAAATTAATTACATTGTCTTTTATCAGCAATTAATTAAATTATTATAACAATCATAAGCCTAAACGAGAAAGAAATTGTACATTGTCAGGAAATCATCAAATTCGGAAACAAATTTAGTGGGATTCAGCCAGAAAATATTAATTAAAATAAAAACTGTTCAAAGTTACTTAACCAAATTCAAATGGTAGACATTTTTAAAGGACTATTTTATTTTACTAAAATCAAACGGGCGCTGATGCTGAAGATATTCTTGTTTGCTTTGAAACTCGATAAATATAAATGGTTACCCTCATATTTATTTTAATATGACTTCATTTTAAGCTACTTCATTCTTTTGTTTAAGGTAATTAGTTAAAACTGGATTATTTTCCTTTTTGATAACACAAACCCTTTGGTAAATCTTTAAGAATCTACTTCCTTTGGCTGTAGTTAAAACCTAACTGAAATGTTTCAAATAAATATAATATGTTTAAAGACTATTTATTAACCCGTTAATTATGCTAAATTGTTTCGAAAACTTTGCAAATATATTGCCCTGCGGTCTGGGCTGAAATCGAATTATGAATTATGGCGAAATCGAAGGGAGGGGAACGAACCTACGGTTCAGTGGAGTGTTCATAATGCGGCGGTGCATTCAGAGGTAGTCGCCCGAAAACGCGTATATACATAAGTGCCAATTGTGCTGAAGCAAGTTTGTTAAGCAATTAAAAAGTTTGACAAAACACAACGAAATTAACGCACAAACACATCAGGCGCGATTTTCAATTTAAAGTTTTTTTTTTTCATTTATATATTTTTTTTTATTATTATTTACCCCCAGCCTCTCCCGCTGTACATATATCGTTTCTTTTTTTTTTTTGTTGCCCCGTTTTTTGTTTTGTTTTGCATGGGTTTTGTACAGCAGGACTTTCAATATGTGGGGACCACATGCTGTGCGTGCTCCTTTGTTGATTGAAATCCCCTGCCCAGGACACTTCTGCGGTTAGCCAGCAGCAGTGAGAGAGAGTGGCAATCGGGGATCGGGAACGGCAGCATCATGCCAACTGCAATCTGGCCGATCGATTCATCGATTCCGGCCAGCGATCGATCAGACAAATGCCAAGCGACCGAAAGGTGACAGCCATTATCATCGTTTATAGGGATTTACGAGCCTCTGAGCCATTGTAGTGAAAACTACGGAAAATTAGATAAAAGGAGGAGAACTGAGGAACCCCTGTAAGTTGTCAGTGTGAAAATTTGTCAGCGCATGTCGCGTAATTAGAAGGCCGCGCACACACACACAAAACAGTGAGAGGACAGTGGGAAAATGTGCACAGCGAGAAAGAACGTTGTCCACTTATATATATTTATATTGTTGATTATATATATTATATTCTTAATTAATTAATTATATATATATTCCAATATTTTAGTATTCATGCAACATTATCGCACTTGTAAATATAAGAGCACAAAGACTTTTCGTAACAGACACTGGGGAATCATAAGCGTGCATTTTGGAAGTCCTATAATAAGGACACTAAAAATTTATATCTATTCTTAAACTTTACTTTGTAGAACCTTTTCTGAAAACCTTTATTATTATTTTCAAAAACGCACTGTGGAATCATAGGCGCAGAACTAGAACGGAGCCTTTTCGAAACCCGCACTTTGGAATTTTAAGCGCATATTTAGCAGTTGTTATGGTAAAGACACCTTCATTTCAGCCTAATTTTATTGATATTTTTCTGTGCGAATTATTAAACAAACCCCATATTTGTAATTAATTGTTAAATGTATGGTTTCGTTTACGTTTCTCTTGCTTTTTAGAGTGTACAAATCGTTAAGAAGGGATAGTTGACTGCCGAATGCGTAATGTTAAATGGGAAATGGAAAATGGAAAATGGCAAATGGGAGAATTTCCTTTAATTGATAAATTGTGTCGCACGCTGCGTTGTCCTCGACGGCCGACCGCACGGCCATTGTCCGCAGTCCGGATTGTCGACTCGGAGCTCCGAACTCCGAACTCCGGACTCCTGACTCCGAGCGTCGAACTCGGGCGCATTGTCAGTTGCGTAAAGTTGACATTTATGCGTGTTATTGTCCGCTTGTAAAAGTGAGCGTATCAATTACTTGGGCAAACAATCGACTCGAAGCCTTCAAAAGGACTTTGACTCCTGTGCGAGTTTCCTTTTCTGTGTATCTCCCCCCGCCAGCAATTGTTTGCGATGAATGTCCTGTGGCCAGTGTTGAACTTTTTCCATTGCCTCTCTGGGTTCCTTATTTCCTTCTTTTTTTTTTGCCTGGCCAATTTATGGCACGTCCTTTGTGCGTAGAGAAGAATCTGTGGCTCCCTTTTTTTGCCGACCGGTAACTACTTCCTGGAAGTCTCTATTACCCCGAAGACTTGCAGGCGGCTCCTTTGAGGAGTTGCCACCAAAATCGGGGAGCAGAGGAGCTTGAATGGGACGCAAGCGAGACTTTGCACTTCACAGACGTAAGTAGCAGCAACAATTAATGGTAATTGGGCGATTGACTTAACAATTTCAATTCGAATTCCCAATCGGATCGAGCGAAGCCCAACCAAAGTCTGCGGCATAAATATAAAGGCACAGTTGGGGCCAGGAAGTTAGTGAGTACAGCTTATATTTACTTCATTTGTTAATAAACAATCAAAACTAAGAGCTATCTTTAGAGAAAAGTCTAGCTTAAACCAATTTCTTATATTAATAATCTTATAGAGACGTTTTTAGGAAAGCAACTTTTTTGTCAATGTCAAAAATAAGCATATAGCTTGTTTGCTTATAAAAGAATTATTTATTATTTGTTTTACTGGAAACTTCATTATTTCGTTCGCTAATTGATTTACCTAAAAATAAAGAGCACACATAACGTTTCTTATCAAATATTTCAATAAATACTTTTAAGGGTTTTCTGATGATACTTTTCTGATGTTTTTTAACCATACTATCTATTTTAGTAAAGTAAGTAAAACAAGTTGTTTCACCTCAAAATTAGCATATAAAGATAGTTAGTTTGGTTCTATGTAAGATACGCCCCAAAAAGGTAAACCTTGATACTGTAAATCTCTCCAGCAATCTCTCTTATATATATTTAAAGCTATTTGCATTGATTTGTTTCAAGGACTGAGACATTTCCGAAGCGGCAGGCACTAGTTTTCCAGACATCGCTGTGCATATGTGGATAGAGTTTAGATACTTAGATACTGAGATACATGCTTACTCGCACACACGGGGACATTTGCGCGGCGGCCTTTGGTTAATTGCAAGGCGAATCGAATCGAATCAATTCGAATCGAATCGAAACGAAACGAATCGAATTCCATTTAACTATGGTGGTGGTGCACACACGCAAAACGCCAATTGCTGATCATTTTCTAATTAAATCATTAAACTTAATAACCACTTGTCTTAGAAACGAGTGCCTGTCTAGAATGCCATTGCCATGAGTTGGCAGTTTTAAAGAGCAAAATGGTGAGGGGGAAAACACACACACACGTATGGATACATATATGCCGAGCAGCATAAAGGGGTAGCAGAAGGACATTGGTCATGGGAGTCCAGGTAGCGCCTTCCCACGGAGCCCTGATTAATGCTAAATGGATTATGTCAAATTGCGTAAATGTCACCCAGTTCCCTGCCACTCGGGGCATTGTTGCCTCACCCAGTGACTGGCAAATTCAATTACCTCGCTCTCACTCTCTCGTCATGATTTTTGGGATTTTCTTTAAAATTAGCAGGCACCAAGGACTATAGTTGACAGTCAGCGCACAGATTTCCGTCGCAAATTATTCTGCTCGAACGGCTCTCGACAAATGATTCTCATTAGGATTTTCAAGGGTTCGTGGAGAGTAGCAAGTTGAAAGCAGGAGACTCAAAAGCAGTAAAAAGCACAAAAGTTTCGATTTTCATTAAGAAATATATATAAATTTCACCTTATTTCTCTTTGTTTAGTAAATTCCGGGAAGTTTTATTACTATAAATAAAAATAATCATAATATATTACATTTATTTATGTAAAAAAGTAATTTAAATATTTCTGTGCTTGCTGTTAAAAATAATTTAATTATAATTTAGAAAACAATTAAATAAAGCCATGGTTTTATCTCTAAATATTGTTTGTCTTCAGAAACTAGAATTGAGTTCCATTAATAAATTTAAATTAAATTATTAAATTACAATCATAGAACTAAATCCAGATGGAAAATTAAAACTAGATAAATGTAATAATTTTTATAACTGTAATCGATAATATATTTAAGGACTATTTATTAATCTGTTAGAGCTAAACTCTTGCAAAATCTTTTCGTATATATCGACAGAAAGCAAACCACATTTGGATGCCTCTTTGGCTGACATTTTCGTAGACCTTTTCAACTATTAAACCAGGTGGGCGTTGCAGATTTTGGAAGCGGGATTCTCCTTCACAGCGCTGGGGACCGAGTCCAGTGGAAAATTGTTGCACGCTTCTGTTTTACGTAAGCAGACCGCTGACTGCTGGCGAGGATCGGCACGCGATGCACTGGAACCCACACATCTGTTGATACAACAACACACACTTTCTGGAATTATGGCGACAAATGATGGGAGTCCGGACAACTGGCAAGGGTCTTCAGGTTCTCAATAGAGAGACCCCCTCAAAGAGTGGGGTACTGTAACTGGAACGGAAAACTTTTGCAGCTCTATAATTTCCTTATAATTTCAAGGAGAGGCATTGAACAAAAGGTACAGATAAATACGACGAGTGTTCGTATAATTATAAACGTCCTCCAATTGTGTGGCACATTTTTTTATTGTGGCACCTCGTTAAAACCCATCGAAGCCTGCTGAATAATTGACAATGTCCTCCGCTGGTGTGGTGCGAAAGGCATGTGTGGCTCGTTTTACATTTTCCCAGGATACTCTGGGCTTTTGGGGCTTTTGCCGTGCGACCAGCTAGAACTTTTCGGATTTATAATCTGAATTAAAGAATACAATTTAAAATGTTCTTTATATTAAATTAATAATTGGTTTTGGCCGTATCTAACTACAAGTGTACATTATATTGACCCTATTTGATATTATAGTATTTTATGCTAGCTATGAGATATTATTACATTGATTTCCTTTCCTATTACATTGATTTCCTAATGACTTCGCTTTATTTTATTTCTTAAGAAAATTCCCTAAACTGCAGTCGCTAGTTCGTTAATCAAATCAAATACACCCTTGTTAGGGTATCAATGGAATTCTCCGCTTTCGAGAATATAATGATTACCACACTTGTTTTATTTACCAACTTTTCCTGGCTGTTGGTGTAATTGTTTTTGGCCTTAACGAGCTACACGACAGCAGCGTCAAACCGCAAATGTATCATGTAAAAAAAGAGATACAACAACAGAAAAAAACAATAAAAATAGTAAACTACAAAAAGAAAACTAATTGTAATACCTTTCATTTGAAAAATATTAATTATAAGCCACGGAACTTTTTAACAGACAGCTGTGTCGCTGGAGAATTTCTGATCCGTTTTCCGCTTTTTGAGGTTTTGAAGCATTCATATTACTTTTTTCTTTGTTTTTTTTTTTTTCACGAATGCAATGTTGACAAGTGGGCGTGTCCCGATATGGGAAAAATAAGAGCCAAGGACTGGAATTCGGAACAGGCTGCTAATTGTGAGAATCGGGCAAGTTGTGCCGGGGAAATCTGATAAAGCCACTGCCATATCCAACATATGTTGCCTGGGCCCTGTTTTTTTTCCCCATTTTTCTTGTTGTATTTTTTTTTTATTTCGGTTTGTGAAACCGAAGACCTATATTGGCAAGGAATGGCACTGAAATCATCTAATGTGCGGATGACGGATGATGGATGATAAGCCGACAAATAGCTCGACACTCTCGCACTTCCTGTGCTGGTCGGTCTCCTTGAGGTCTCCCATTTCATCAATGGAAACTACAATTGCAGCGTGGGAGACAGGATCCCGAGGATCCCAAGGATCCCAGTGAGCGCACCCAGCGAATGAAGGAGATTCGCCTGACACACGATACCACTTCAAATGGCACAAAGACCAAGGACCAAAGACCAGACCAGACCAGACCAAACCAGACCAGCCAGGGTAGGACACAGACTGAAAGGAGAGAAGGGATAATAACGAGGCTAATAGACGGTATCGAATTTAACTCTAGCAGATAATCATCATCGGGACCAAGGTAATGGGCTAAGGGATACTTGACGCTCGCCCGGCAAGTGTCCTCCGACGAGGTTAAGGAACTCTCGACTCCCCGCTCTCAACTCTTTGTGTGTGTTTTTTTTTTCTTTTTTGCGCCCCGTCGTCCTTTGTCCTTTGTCCTCCGGCCTTGCGTGTCCTTCGTCTCCTCTTCCTGCCAGTTGGCTGCAATGAACCGAACAGATCAGATCCAATCTGACGTAATTAAATGCAACTATCTGCCATCGATGGAGGCGCAGCTAGCTGGATCCCTAATATCCTTTCTGGGATTGCGTGCCGCAGCAATTAAATGGCATTTGGATCCTGAAAACGTATTGCCCGAAAATACGCGCTCAAATACTTACATATACAGTGCAAGGCAAGGGTTCAAGGAATATATGTACATATATACATATATCTCAAAGTGTAATCATATCAATTGGCATTAATTATTTATATACAGTGGAGAAAGGTCTACGGAATTGCAGCTAAGGAGAGAAAGTAGTAAAAAAAAAACACAGTATAAGGAATCGCGCTAAGTAGATATATTTTAATACAATTTTTATACCATTTGCTCTTTGTTAAATAGGTTTCTTATTATTCTTTATTTAATGCGAGATCATTCGTAAAAGACAAGTGTAGCAAAGGCCTTTTATGCAGCCATTCTCATCAGTATATATTATGCCTTAAATTAATCGTATATCGCTTGGACATAAATATTTATATTATATATATAAGAAAATATATTTATCTAAAATATACATTTTCAAACATTAATCAAAGTTATAATTAACATATTAATGTTAATATATAGACTAAATCCTTTATATAAATAATACGCTCTCAAATCAATTGCATTTGATTTACAGCTTGCAAAATTCTATAGCTGGCATGGGCAGAAAATATAAAGAGCCATTTACGCGTTGATATATTGAAATGCTATATTATATGCAATGTTTATCCTGTACTTGTAATTATCCCCCCAAAAGCAGAGACCACTGTACCGCCAGGGGCTACTGAACGTGCAGCTGAAGGCAATCCCAACCCTTTCGGAACTTCCGCTGGCCGCACGCAGTTCCAAATGATAGGTTCGGCAATTGGAGACGAAGTCGAAATTAAATATTACCATTCGCAGAGTTGTTAACGAACTTATTAGGCGGATATACCTTACACATATACTATATATATTTTATATGCATGTTAGTACATAAAGATAGGTGGCGTATTGATGAGATATTCTACATTAAATGATTGCCTTATGAGACATCAGGGGCCATTCGAAGGGGGTGGTGCCTGCTGCGGCTCAGGTTCGGATACGGGTACGGGTTCGGGTTCGGGTTCCGGTTCAGGTCCGGGCTGTGTCATGTGGCCGGGCCAACCGGCTAATTGAGCAATTAGTGGCTAAAAAGGCAACAATTGAGGCCATTTGCTGGGAAAACCTGCGGGGAATTCGTAATGACTGCAAATGAATGGGACAGTGCCTTGCCAGCACACCTTAAAGGTCGCGTCGAGAAACTTCGCCCGGAACCACTCTGATGAACTCTACACATCAAACTCTGTTCCCATCTACCCGGGGCTGGCAGTAGTGGTGTTTCCTAGATCAGCTACTTAGCTCAATGTATATTAATAATATTCATATTCAATTATAAGATCCTTGTAACTATATCTGAATGGAAGTCGAAACAAACATTTATATAACTTGTTTGTTTATTTTCAAAACATATTTTCAAAATAATGATATAGCTCAGATATATCGCATGTGAAATTATCGACTCGAATAGATATCAATACAGAAAACTAAAAATTGATATGTTCCTCCACTCCTCATTAAATCCAATTTAAACACATTTTTTACTTTAACATACAAAATAATAATGATTTAAAAATGTTAATACAAACGAGCAATTAAAAAATAGCAGCCCATTTCAATTATCCAGTCCAAAATCGGATAAAAATCATTTAGATTTGTCATAGGCAAAAGCTCCAACAAATTTATTTGAGTTTCGCCCAAAAAGGGAACCCGAACCCGAACAGTTTTAAGGTCATTTCGCCACAATTGCATTATCGACTTGCACGCGACTCGCAGTCCCCAAAACCACGCGGTGCCACTGGAAAATGAATGGAAATTTCGAAACCGCAGGACAACAAACGCAATTTGTTTAAATGTTATTGCAGCCACAACAACACACAGCACAACATTTGTAATCAAAGGTCACATAAAGCCGAAATCGCGTCGACAGTTAATGAGATTAAAACGCCCAGCGGGTATCCTTTCTGGTCGCTTATTCTGGCCCAGCGGGATAGCCCAGAACTGCGCAGTGTCAGACCGCCAGGCCGAGAGAATTGAGAAGTCAAAAGTCGGATGGAAAATCGAGGGAAAAACGTACATACAGACATGCATCAAGGAAACGAAAGGCAAGGAATCCAAGGAATCTGTGAAGAGAGCGCGGCATAAATCAGTGCCATAAATTAGTTGGCTTTTAATTACGATTATTATGCTGATAATAGCGCGCATTTAACGCGCGATAAACATAAATAATCGTGTCAAATGCAAACAGATGTCGAAACGAAGAACTGACAACGATGCGATGCTCCAAATAAACTCTTAAAAACTTTGCTCGAATCACGGGACTCCATTCAGGCCGACGACCAAATAACTCAATGATCTTGATGAGGCAATGCGATGCGACACTCTGAATGCCTTGGAACTTAAAATAAATTAAATATAATACAATATAAATAAATCTCTAAACTAATGCATGCAATTCTTTAAAGTATTTTGATTATTATGTAAGCTTGAAGATTTTAGTTTTAGTTTGTTTTGGTGTAAATTTAATATCTTATAAAATTATTCTAAGGAATCTTATTTTGTAGCTGTAAGAAACGTATTTATTATATATATAATATAAACTAAGCAGTGATTTACCTATTTTACATAAAAAATGTAAATAAAAATGTTAACTTCTGCATGTACTTTTTGAAAACATTTTGTTTTTAACTAAAGCTTGAAGATTAAACCTTATACTTGCATTTCGTTTTGGGTGGAATTTGTAATAAATCTTTAAAGCTGCAATAAACTTAATCATTTTAAATATAAACAGATATTTAATATAAATCAAATCTTGATGTAATATCTCATTAAGTAAATATCGCAACGAGGAAATTATCTATTAATAAGGTGAGTACAAAACTTGATTTGATGTGTTAATCTTTTATTGGTTTATAAAACTCCTTTCCTTGTTTGTTTACTTTCCCTCAGATTATTTATACATATGTTTTAGCATACCCCATATTATCTGTATTTATTTAGAGGGTATGAAAATATTTACTGTGCGCGTTTCATTTTTTTGCTTAATGAAAACAATGTGTGAACAAGATTTGTGAACGGGGGGCCGGCACGGCGGGGGCGTGGCTACCATTAAAAGATTCTTGAGATGCCATTGGCATCTCGCTCTCTCTCTCTATCTCGTTGGCAGAGGGGTTGGATGGGGATTCCAGTGTGCGGAGGAGCCAGATCCCGTTTCTGGCGCCTAACTCCGCGTCAAATGTGTGAAAATCATATTTTAATTAAAGTTTGCTGCTAATGATTTTGTCAGCGCCGCAGAGTCGCTCGTTTATCATCCGCCTAAGGAGACTTTCCCTCGTTCCAGCCTCACCTTTTTCTCCCTTTCTGATTTATTCGGTCCTATCCTTAGCTCCTTTCTCACTGTAAACTCAGATATATATTTGGAGAACGAGAGAGAGAGAGCCAACCCATGTCCTTTGCAAGCCGATGCCAAACGCATGTCCTGTCCTTTGTTTTATGTCGCCAGCTATCTCTTTTTTCACATCCCGTCCCCCTCTCGGCCGTCACAGTATGTGTTTGTATTTTTCATTATTTTAATTTACAACTTGCTCTGGCGCTCTTTTGAAATCCGACTATTGCGGGGGAGTGCTGGGCTTGGGGTGGCAAGGATAAGAGCACAGCAGGATGCGGCTACCATGTGACACACAATACCCGGGCAGCAAGGCAGCGAACAGGAGTCAAGGATTCAAGGCGATATACGAGAGAGAGAGTTGCCTCATTTAAATACCACGCACTTGAGCCTCGTTCCAGGAACAAACACTCGTCCTTTAAGTTGCCTTTGATTTATGGCGTAAAATAAATCTGGTAAATATTACGCAAGCCTGTTGGAGAACTAAACTGGACTTAACAAACCTATTGCTTTTAATTTCTACCTTTCAATTGTTTTTGTTACGAATAAGATATTTCTATTTCTTTTTTTACAGAATAAATTAATTAATGGCCAAATATATTGTTAAATAATATTTAATTACTCTTTTTTACTCTCAATATACATTTTCTAACCTTAAATATTTGGTTTTCCATCTAAATAATTATTTGTAAGTTACTATAATTCTTTTTAATAAATATATTAAGTAATTTATTAATAGAAGACCTCATTTTTTGTTAAAGAAAAATATTTTTCAACTACTTTACTTAAGAAATAAGCTCCCTAAAATTATATCTAAAATATGTGTCCTAAATATCTTAAAATTCTTCAAAATGCTTTTTTCAAGATGACAAATAAACTAAATCATATTTAATTAAACTTCTTCTTCTTAAAAATAAATGCCTTAATATTTCAATTACCTTCAACATCTGTCCAAACTACTTACATTAATTTTTATATATATTTATAAAAAATACTTACCTTTTTGTCAAATAACATTTCATTTAACTTCTTGTCTTTAAAATCAAATTATTTAATAGTTGGATTCCACAAAAATATTTATTTAATTATCTTAATTACCTTTAAAAAACCTTTATTTAGATACTTCGTATATGTTTACCAAATAAACTAAATATTACTTAGAAACAAACTCAATTTTTTATCAAAAAACATTTTATTTCACTTCTGTAATTTACAAATAAATTCCTTCAAATTTTAATTACCTAAAATATCTGTCTAAATTACTGAAATTTCCTTCTAAATTATTTTGTTCAAAAATATATTAAGTAAGAACTTTCCTGTGCTTTAAGTGAACTTGAATTGAGCAGCGTTCCATTACTTGACTCTAACGTAGAGCCCATTTGCCGTCGCTGCGAGATGCTTATTCATTTGCCGCCCAAAAAGTGAATCTTCAATTCATTGCCCTGGCAAATTGTTTTTATCCCCGGGGCCACCCATCGCCGCCCCCTTTTACCGACCTCGGCAACCACACCCCCCTCGGGAATGTCAAAACACTGTGGGGGAAAACAAAAAATAACTGCGCAGCATAATCCAGTCCAAGGAGAGGGCGATCTATATGTATATATATAAAAACAATCTGCACCCACTTCACGGGCAATCTGTTCCAGGATTCCGGGATTCCGAGGGTTCTCAGGATGCCAAGAGGGTTCCAAGAGGGTGCAGCGAATCCACGGTAATAAAATTTAAATCACTCACACACATCAGGACGAGGGTTGACCTTTTAACCTCTCTCCCCCGCGCGGCTAAAAGCGTTAAAAGTCGTTAACGACCAGCTGAGGAGGTGGCGAGATGATGAGACGATGGTAAGCCAAAGGGCCAGCAGGACAGGAAGCGTAGCAGCATACCCAAAAAAAAAATCTGGCTAACCACCCTCAATCAGACAAACATATTTTACGCTTATTGCAGATAAACCGATTGATAGAAGGACACTGAAAGAAAAATACTAAAACCGGCAGTGTATGTTCTAAAAATTGAGAAAATATATTTATCAGGAGGTAATGTCTTATAAATTTTCAAGTACTTTTCCTTAAAAGATGTATTTTCTTGCAGCGTAATATGTAAGTTACTAAAAAATACATTTAACATTTATAAATATAATAATTAATTACCTTGGCTCATTCTTAACCACACGAAATACTGCACCGCATTGAGATTTCTGTTTAATCGGAAATATACAATCAAGGAATAAGCGTAGAAAGCAAACTCAATTCCTTAAATAAATAAATAGAGCACATCCCTTTTTTAAATTCAGAATAAATTGCTAGAAACCATTTTCCAGGGTTTTCCTTTAAGACCACCTTGTTTTTCTCAACCTGTAGACACAGAGACACAATCCAGCCAAATTGATTTAGCCGAAAACCCTTCCCAAAGAGGCCTCCCCACCAAAGTTGAACCCAACTTGGAAATAAGTCCGAATCGAGCGTTTTGTTGTACATTTATTTTGAATGAAATTTAAATAGTTTATTCGTATTTTAAATAATTAATTTACATAGACAAAAAAAAATAGTAGTAATCGAAGATGATAAATTGCTGATGCGGCTCACAATCCGAGAACTTGCCAAGCCGTATAACACTAGTTGTCGTTGATTTTGTCTGCCGTTTGCTGCTTGAATTTGAGTTGAATTCGTGTGCTGTGTGCTAAGTATCTAAGTATCTGCTCTAAGCCTAGTTCAAAAATAAAACAACAAAACACATTTATTTTAGATTTGGGATTTAAGTTAGGTTGGGTTAAAGCACTAGCGTCTAAGGTCCTTCGAGCTCCAAACGAACTACTACTTGTTCGTTCCTGTCGCTCCTGTCACGTTTCGTTTCGTCTCGTTCTCGTCTCAGTGGGTTAGTTTTAGCGGAAATAAATGTGCCGGGGACATACGTACATACACATATATTTATAAATATATATATATATATATATATATTTATGCTAATTTACAGGAGTACAAGAGACCCCTCTTCCCGGCTCCCTCAATAATGATCATATTTGCTTTTTACAATTTTGGTTCGCTCACACTTCATAATTGGACTAGAAATATATTTATGATGTTTGTTTTTCCCCCCCGTTTTTCGCGTACTTCGTTATCGATATCGATTCCTTTATTACTACATTGTTTTTTTTTTACCATATATTCAAGTATTTAGGTTTCCGTTTTTTTAGAATTGCATAATTGTTCAACAAATAGTTAGAGTTGTGGTGCTCGAAGCTTGTCTGTTGGTTAATGTCGTACCATATACGATATATGTATATATATATATTTATATAATTACGCTTAGGACCTACGAAAAAAATTACATATCCATAGGGCTAGTCAAAAAAAAAATGCATTTAAAAAAAAAATGGATCGATCTAGGTTTACGATGGCTTAGGCTACCATAAGCTACAAGCAATATGTATTCAGTGGTTAATATTTAGACACATAGAGCGGGGCCTTGAATATGTACAGATATCTGCATCGGCTGGCTATATGTACAACCGCAAAAAAAAACTCTAGACATTGCTGTGTGTGTGTGTGGTGTGTGTGTGATATATAGAAACTCCCTATATGTGATGTGTGCTATATTTTATGGTGTATTTTTTTGTTGTTTCGTTTAATTGGAACCCAATCCCGCTCAGTTGGTGAATAGGAAGGGTCCCAGCGACCCTCAAACCATGGGCGGCTTGATATCCACTAGCGAGCTGGGATCGAGTCCAGGTGAGCCGCCGGCCAGGTGGTGCGGATGGTGCGAATGGTGGTGCAGGTGGTGGGCGTGGGGATGCTGCTGCTGGCCAAATTGCTGGTGATGCTGCTGCTGTTGCTGGTGATGTTGCTGCTGCTGCTGCTGCTGTTGCTGGTGTTGCTGCTGCTGCTGCTGGTGTTGCTGCTGCTGCTGTTGCTGTTGCTGGTGATGTTGCTGCTGCTGCTGCTGAAGGTGCTGTTGCTGCTGCTGGTGTAGCATCACCGGCGAACCGCCCGCGGCGACCATCTGGTGCGGCGTGGCCAGGTGCAGACCGCCGCCCAGCAGGCTGCTGGACGTGCCATTGGCGCTGTGCGCGTGCAGCGAGGTCGGGGTGCCGGGATGGCTGCCGGACCCAGAACCGGAACCGGAACCACCACCACCATTAGAGCCACCACCGGCCCCATTACCGCCGGCGGCCCCGCTCGAGCCGGAGCTTGAGCTGGAGCCGGAGACGGATGGGCCAGTGGATGCGGATGAAGTGGGTCCCGATACCGATCCTACAGATGAGCCAACGCCACCCCCGCCGCCGCCGGCCCCGCCCGTCTGAGGGCCACTGCCCACGCCGCCCAGCCCGTTGGACTCGCCCGACTGGTTGGCGGCCTCCTCGGAATCGCTGCACGACTCCGAGGAGCCCTTCTTCAGCCCGTTGGCCTGGTGGTTAGCCGTGCCATTGTGCGTCTTCACGTGCTTGGCCAGGTGGTCGCTGCGCATGAAGCGCTTGTTGCACACGGGGCAAGCGAAGCGCTTCTCGCCGGTGTGCGTCCGCAGGTGGCGCTGCAGCTCGTCGGAGCGCGTGAAACGCTTGCCGCAGAACAGCCAATTGCACACGAAGGGACGCTCGCCGGTGTGCCACCGCAGGTGAGCCTTCAGGTGCGACGTCTTTCCGTACACCTTGCCGCAGCCGGGTATGTGGCACGAATGGATGTTCTTCTTTCGCAAATGCACACCCGCCGGACCCAGACGTTCCGCCTCCTGGCAATTGGGACAGTCACAGGTCGCCCTGCCCGCATACCTTCGCTGTGACCTTGGCGACGGCGTTGATGGGGAACCGCCCTGCGGCGATCCTCCAGCCGCTGCTGCCGCTGTGGCCGCCGCTGCCGCTGCAGCCGATGGCGAGCTATGCGGCAGCGAGAAGCCACCGAGACCGCCGCCAAGGCCACCGCCAACGCCCACGCCCATGCCGACACCAACGCCGACACCCTGGCCGGGCAGCATGCTCTTGTACGTATCCTGGAGCAGATGCTGGCCGGAACCGAGCAGGGAGTGGCTCAGGGCCGAGCTGTAGTTCTCGCTGGCATAGTTGGCCATCGTGGAGTGCATGCCGGCGCCGCCCATATCCAGCCAGGAGCCGGCGGCACTGTGCATATCCCACCAGCCCGAATTGACGCTGGCCGCAGCCGCCTCCTTGTGGGTGACCGCATTAAAGGGCCAATCGTATGGATGGCGCGAATAGACGCCGCCAAAGGCAGCAGCTCCGGCCTCCACCTTGCCGAGCAGGCCCTGGTGCATGTGGTGGTTGTCCATCGAGGTCGAGGTCGAGGTGTTCGGGAAGTACAAGTCACCGCCGTAGGCGGCTGCTGCCGCCGCTGCCGAGGCGGACGACTGCGAGCCGGCGGAGGCGGAGGATGAGCTGCCGGTGGATCCTCCGCCCACCGCCGCGCAGGAGGAGGCCAGGGGGCGACTGTAAGGATAGATGCTGAAATTACTCGCGAGTCGTATAGGGCCAGCTGCTGCGGCTGTCCGCGCACAGCGATCCCTCAAGGATCCCGAGGATTGTGGTGGTGGTGATGGGTGACACCCGTCCAAAAACCTGTTCGATTCATGACAGGACTCTAAGCCCTTCCTAGTGTTACCTCTCAACAAAAGACCTGTTCCTTTTGAGCTCTTTTTCCACCCATCCTTCCACCACTGGTCCTGGCATCCCTTGAGGACCGCTGTGCGCCGCCTTTTTTGCTTACCTAGCTGTGATGTTCACCATGGTGCTGGCGCTGGACGATAGGCTTCGGGACGACTGACCGCCACCGCCGCTAGTGCTGCCGCTGGAGCTCGAGGAGCTGGCCGCCGAGATGGCGCAGGGCGAATGCTGGCCAGCGCTGCTGCCGCCGCCACCGCCACCGCCGCCGGAGGAGCCGCCGCTGCTGCCCGCCGCCGGTGAATTGGGACTCTTCTTCCACGGATGGAAGCCCTTGCCCACGGCGGCATCGGCCAGCGGCGGTGGGGATTTGTTCGAGAGCTTGTTGCACTGGGCGGCCAGCATGGCCAAGGGGGTGCCTCTCAAGCTGGGATGGTCCTGGAATCACAAAGGTTAGAATCAATATAATGTGCATTTAGAAAAATAAGACATAAAGTAAGTATCTTAATTTGAAGTATTATTTTAAAGATATTTTGCTACAGATCTATTGGACAGAAACGGGAACTTTTTTATGATTCCTTCAATCTAAAACACTATATCTTTTCTATTCATTTTTAGCTTAGATATAGCTAGTTTATTAAGATATTAAATTAATGAATAAAATAAGTAAATAAATATAAATAGATCGTTTACTTTTCTTTATACTAATATTTCTGGCAAATAAATATTTCCCATGCCTGCATTTCTTAATTAACTCCCGTTCACGCGAATTTGCAAATTACTTAAATGCGAATTAGTCGAGCTCAATTTCGCTTCCTGCCACGGTTTGCTTTGTTTTTTGTTTTTATTTTTGTTGTTTTTCTCGGCCAACGGTTTCTAATGTCTGCCAAAAAATAAAAGGGTTAAGGCGGCAGCCCACAAAATTAATTCGCCACGTAAATCAAAAGTCGAAAATTCCCTTTTAGCGCTGCGAACGAGGCGCTGTTTTACGGTCTCCTTGCCGCTCTCACATACTCTTTGTCTTAGAACGAGTTAAGTGAGTTGCTCTTAAATCAAAAACTAATATTTATAACTATTTAAAGACTTTAAATTATATATTAAACTGAAGTTTATAGTTGAAACCCGAAGGCAAAGCGGAAAAATATTGCTAGATAATTTATACAATTAATACAAACATAAAAACTACGATTTTCAGTGAGCCCAAGCTGTTTGGCTAAAATATAATACAAAAATATAAAATATATTATTAAATACTATACCTACATTTTTAAATATATCCATGAATAGTTATTTTTATTATTAAATCAGTTTTTGCAAATATTTAAGAGGGTTTTGGGTATAATTAAGGATAGTACACAAGCCATCTTAAATGAAATACTCGTATCAGCCTATTTCAACAGTCTAGGCTTAATAAATCTTTTTCTTCTGAAATAAACTCCAATTAGGATGTTAGAAATATGAACCATGACAGCTATTTTAGCCCTATTCTGAGGCTAGGGTATTAGCCGATCGACTCGCTGCGGTCACCCTCGTTTCCCACAGACATTTATAATCCCAAAAACGGAGTCGGGAGGAAGTCATTAAAAGGCGGCGCGACTCCGCGCAGTACGATGGGGGGCGGGGGGGATTCTTCCTTTTGGTGGCTCACAGACTTGGCCAAAACTAATTTTCAATTCCGCTTTTTGTCTAGCGGCTCCGACGCCGACACTTGTGGCCCCTTCTTCACCTTTCAACCCTCATTTCTCTCAGTCTCCGAAATTGCTGGCCAATTGACGAAGGTCGATGATGCCAGGATTCAGGAAGGATTCTCCCAATCTGTGGTCTCTGATCCTCATCAAACACATTTCATGGATGCCAGCTGCTTGATTTGTTGTTGCCGCAACAGCCACTCGAAAGCAGCAACAAGAGCAACAACAATAAGGCCAGAATTGTCAACAACAAGTTAAACAACTTTGGCAATACCGTAAAAGTTGTTCAATCATCTCGCCCGATACACAGCGATCCAGAAAAAAAAACGTAATCGTTAATCAAAAATCGATCGATATAAAAATTACCTCGCTTGATTTTGTGGGTGTCGTCAAAAACACATTTCTTAAAAGTTTTTGTTTAGAATTTCCAATATATAATAATAATAATATTAATAAAGAATAACTGAAATGAATCGAAACGTTCTTAGATAGAAAAATATTTCAGTATCGATAAATAATTCAATTAACTTTAGGCAAGGTATTTAAAGTGATATTTAAAATATTTATCGACTTATATTGTTAAGTTTTTTGATTCTATTACCTCTATGGAGAGTTTCTTAATTAAAACCAGTGCATTTATTTATAAGCTTCAACATTTCTGTTTAGTTTCGATTAATTTATATGTTTATTAATTTATATTAAACAATTTTCCCCTAGTTTAACTTTATATAGCTCAAACGTTTCCGAAAATTACACCTTTAATTTAAGTCATTCCTGTTTTTAGAGGCCAGCACGAGTTTTTTCCAAGTGCCTTGTGCCCAGTAGTCGTGGCCTCGTCGAGTTGTCCAAAAAAATTAAGTTAATAGTTTACTGACTTGGCCCCGACTGCAGCGATTTACAGTTGCCTAGTTTCGAGCTTTTACCGTTTTGTTTGCGGGGGGCGGGTGGCGGTTGGGCAGTGGTGCAGCGGTGCAGCGGTGCAGCAGTGGATTTGCTGGCAACCGGCAATCAAAATCAGCCAGAGATCGGGATCAGAGAGCCTCCGCGGAAGCTGCTATTTCGACTGGTAATTGGCCACTCCAGAATCAGCGGGAGTTTTGGATGGGGCTGGGGAATCCCCCTCATCCGCCCACCAGGATCGCCCTCATTTCTCTCTCTTTCTCTCCCTTATAAACATATACAGTTGCGGCCAAGTGACTAGGACTGCCAAATGCTAAGTTATCTTAATGAGTCAGTAGGATCTTCTATAAAATATTGTTCTACATGTTGCGTATAAATCATTTATTGATTCTTTTATATATTGGTTTATAATGACCTAAATTTGTAGTGCCATTATTTTAGCCACAACTGTTGGCCGTTTACGTTATTCTGGATCTGTGGCACGTTTATGTCGCTGCCGCTTTTTCAATTGCAACTCTGCGCATCCCGGCTTCGGACAGGTGCTTTGGCAGCCTAATGACATCACCCATTCGAATCGTGAGTTCCCCCGGAATCGAGCCACCGAACTACATTGGCCCCAGACAAAAGCCAAAAGCCAATCCATGGCTAAGAGCCAAAGCCAACGCCAAAACCAAAGCCCAAAAAACTCAGACGAAACAAAACGAAACGAAACGAAGCCGAGCCGAAAAAAGCGCACACTTAATTGGAGCAATTTCAACGTCGTGCAACTGCGCGTATGAGTAATGGCCTGCCTGTGTATATATATGAGTGTGTGGTATGTGCGGTGTGTGTGCTATGTGTGTGTGTGTGTGTGTGGCATGAAAATTATACAAAATGATATCGAGGCAGGCAAGTCAGTCAGTTAGTTAGTCAGTCAGCGGAGTCTGGGGCAAATTAAAATGCAACTCGATTTGATTAATCGATCAGGCTTTTGATCGGTAAACAACAACAAAAAAAAAAAGCAACATAGAAACCTCTTCTTCCAGGCTATCAGGATTATCTTTCATAAATTTGGCCTTCGTGTCATGCCATTCCATTAACTAACATTGAACAAACAAATATAAATATTACTCTACGATATATCGTGTTGAAAGAAAAGGTATAAAACTACATTATTGGACAACAAATATTATATTCAATGAATTCTATTCAAAATACATAAATGTTTTGTAAAACTACGATTGAGAAGCATCAAACTGTAGGTTGGTCACTTTATTTTCAAACTTAATGAGCAGTGTGCCCTTGCGCTCTGCAGATAACTGATATGTAAATCCTTTTAAAGAGTGCATTTTTTGAAAAAATTAATATATATATACATATATATACATACGTTGAAAGAAACACTAATAAGTACATCTAAGTCTTAGCTCCTTTTTGGCACAGTTTGATATATTTAACAGAATATCGATTTAACTCACACGCAATAAAATATCGATTCATCATAGATATATTTACAATTTCTGCAATACCTAGACTTAACTAATAAAAAAAAATATATATTTAACTATAAAAATAGGCATAGGGTTGCCCGCAATATTAAAATTTATTTGCTGACTCGCGCGTCCGATCCTTGGGCACCACTGCTTCCGATCAGGCAATACGAAATGCTGATTAGATCACTGGTACCTTTTTATTCCCCCAAACAAGATCAAGCACTTTAACGGCAGGTCATAAACCTTTAGCCACCGCCCGATCCAGATCGAATCGGATCACAAAAAATAACCATTTGTTTGGCACTCACGCACCCTAGGGGGCGCCACTGGCGCCAATGGCGCTGCGACCGGAGTCCAGAGTCTGGAACGCGCATCCCATCCCATCCCGAAGGCAAATTAGCCACTGCAACGCCCCCCATACAGCAGCCGCCCATGAACGATGGACGGACAGCGGTTGGAGGGGCACCGGTCTCCCTAAACAATGCAAACTGATGAATAATGAATTGGTCTTCGAATCGACTTCAAACGGAGAGCGACGTCCACCACATCGAATTTAGATTTTTCACATTTTTATTGTTGTTTGCCGACGACGACACCGGAGAAACAAAGAGAAAGAGCGCGTCGGTGGAAGATGCAACAAAGTGCAAGGGCATGGCATCTCCCTCTCTATTTCTCCGTTTCCCTCACTCCGATTCTCCGGGCATACATAGTACTCCTCGTACATATATTTCCCCCCCGGACCCATTGTAAATCATTAGCGACGACACCTGCTGTGAAAATTATGACACCGCCTCCGATTGATGTGCCCAACTTGTTGCCGCTGCAAGGGAAGGTGGCAAGAGGAAGATAGAGAGAGAAAGAGGGAGCTAGCCCAGCGAGAAAAAGAGATAGAGGAGCTACCGGTGGTGCCTCTAAACTGAGGTAGATAAAAGGTGCTGAACCTGCAGCGCCATTTGCTGATAGCGCCCGCTGTGAACTCGGCCGAAGGGAATCCACATCCGAAATGGTAACTGGGAACTGGGAACTGGGAACTGAGAATTGGTAACTGAGAATCCACACCGGGTCATCGCCTGCTGTGCCGTCCAAATTTGTTTAGCTCGCGCCTTTTGAAGATCTTCCTGTCCGGTCTTCCCGAAAACGAATCCGAATCCCAGTTCGTTTTCGCCTCTTCGACATTCGACTGTTTTAATTAGGCCAACTTCAAACGGCCGCGTTAGGTGGCCAAGAAGAGCAGCCATAAAAAGGATGGAAAGTGGCCAATTTTCTGAATGAAGACCGTTTCTTAGGCGGGTTTAAAATGATCGTTTTCAATGCAAAACGTCTCAAATTTGTATATTATTTATTTTTATTTATATTTTCCAGTACTTAGTAGAAGCCTTTTTCATTTTCAATGAATAGTTTTTTTTTAACAAAAAACCATATGTTTTTTAAAGCCTTAAATTTATAAGAAAAATTGTCTTTTGCTTTTTATTTGATTTATTATTAGACTGTAAATTACTTTAAAGAAATCTGCTTGATTTTTTTATTTTTAAAGATCTCTATAAGAGATAGAGTGGCCTCTTTTTGGGAGAACCTCCGGGAGATTTGCTGCAGTTTTACACTGAAGTAAAAATATAAATATTTTTAGACACCATAACCTCTCTCTGCTGAGCTTTCTTTCTCCATAAAAATAGAGACCCTTAAAAAGTCGAATATAACCCCAAATGAATGCCGACAATTATGAAAATCCATCAACGAGAATCAATCGCTGCTAATCCCCCAACTTTGTGGCACAGTGTGTGTTAAAGGCAACAAAGCGAGAATCCCCTCAGCCGACAGCAACAAAAATATTTAACTGCAGCAAAAAAACTCGAAAACTCCGGCGCCAAAATGCAAATAAAACAACAAACGCCAAGAGTACAAAAAAATAAAAACACTTAAAAACGAGGCAGCAGGCAGAAAATAAAAGAAACTTTAAATTGCGGTCTTCGGTGGGGAGAGGAAGGGTGGGGAGAATAAGAGGAAGCTACTGAATACGCTGGAGAATTGGCAGAGAAACGAGCCACATACAATTTTCATAGGCAATTAAAAAAAGTTCATTGGTTTCGATTTTATTTTCGGCTGCAGCTCCTCCGCCATTCAGAAGCCACAAAGCCAAAGGGCTCCAGGCACTCCTTCGCGACTTCCCGACTCTCTGGGATCTCAGACTCCCGACTCCCGACACCCGACTACCGAAGGATTGCCAGCTCCAAGCCCATCCCGACCTTCATCCTTCCATTAGCATGTAAAGTGTAAACTAATGGCTTTGATTCTGATTCTGCACTGGCCGGCTCGCAAATTAAAAGCAGCGTGGGAACCGAGTCGCTTCTGTCCCAGAAGTTTATTAAAAATAAAAAAAAAAAACAGAAAACCCAAAGCCATGGCCAGGGCTGGCCAAGACAGGATATATATAGGAGGGCTAAGCAGCCAAGACTTTGTCTTGGGCCCGGTAGTTCCTTGGAACTGGTCCTCCCAAAGATCGGAGAACGGTGAACGCAGAATGTGAGATTGGTGAGACGACTGACTCCTGTTGCCCATAAGTAAGCCATACACGAAAACTCATTAACAATGACGCTCCAAAAAACAACAACAGCAACTGGGCTGAAGTAGCCCGGGCAAAAATTAATGGAGTTTCCAAAGCTCCAGACTTTTTCATCATAATTTTTATTATTATTTTTTCATCCTTCTTCTCTCGTGCGTTATTTTTTTCATCCTTATCTGCCGCTGATGCTGCGGCTGCGGCTGCTGCCTCGTTGCTGCTTTTTTATTATTTATTATTTTTTGAGAAATTTCTGAAAAACTGAACCAACCAAAAAAAACATATAAAAAATCGAGCAAAAAAGCAAGCCACAGGAGATTGGTTTAACAATTTAGAAATACTCTATTTCGAAGAAGATAAATCAAGAAAAAGGAAATCTTTTGGAAATATATTTTCATCTATTTTTGTTAGCAATTCAAGTCGTTATTTAATTGTTTTTACTTCTAATTCTCCTTTGTTTTCCTAAGTTCAAAGCTATCTATATGTTTTTTATTAAAAAACACTTTAAGGGTATTTCCATATCCGTTTAAATGTGTTTTTTTTTTTTAGGTTCAAGCGATAATTACGAACTGAGGGATTCGTCTGGAAGGGAACTGGAGTCATAACCCAAATTGATGAAGTGCATTAAAGTGTCTTTAATGTGCGACGGAAAGAGATGGCTAGAGGGGTGAGAAGGAGATAGAGAGAAAGGGAGACACTGTAGATAACTTTCACTGGTCGCCTAAAGATTTTTAATTTGAAAATGCTTTAATGTTTTATGTTCGTTTACTTTACTGTTCATTTGGAACCCCTCACTTGAAACCCCCTTGTAAGCCCCTTGTTACGCCCTTGAAACCCCCTTGAAACCCCCTTGAAACCCCCTTGAAACCCCCTTGAAACCCACAACCCTGTAACCCCCTTGAAACCACTCTTTTTCCTCCACAATCCTGGCGCTACCAAGGGCAACAGTCACGCCCCCGCCCCACAACCGAAATATCATGATTAACTGACCGCTCATTAGAGCCACATGACATTCTTTGGCTGTGGCCAAGAGAGCTCTCCCCTTATGCAACGGGTCACATTTAATGCGCCTCGGATTGCAATTAATTTGAACCCGAACTTGGTGAGTGCTTTGGCCTGTTCGGGTGTTTAAGTTCAGGCCCAGACCCATAATTGGGGTTGATTATGTTTTCAATTTCTCGGGAGCAAGTCAAGTCGTTGTTGGGGGAGCTGGCCACTGGAAAAAGGGGGTTCGCTTTCAAAGTGAAAAACGAGACATTTTGCTAAAATTATAAAAGAGTTCACCCCCCGTAGAAGTGTTAATATAAATATAAACAAAAATATTATACATAGAAGGGAATTGCTGCCAAGTTCTATGCAGTGGTGGCATTGACACGTTCAAGTTAGGGATGAGTTTCGATATGATATATAAACAAATATACCGCACTTAATTTCATATCGAAAACATCATAAACATTGATACAATATCGAATAAGATAATAAGAAAGAAATGCTAACTACTTATATTTGTAATAAAGCTTAAAATAACCCAAGAAAAACTGACTAGAAAAATTACAATTGAAGTCTTAAGTGGCGAAAATTGTCCAGAAAATCAGGGCTTTGGACACTACTGTTCTATGCTAACGTCTCAATTTCCAATAGGTGTTCGTATTGCGGACAATATAATGATTAATTCAAACTAAATGTATTACTAAATAAGATATTAATAGAAGCCAAGTCTTTATCTCTTGGAAACTATATTTCTGTTAGTTTTTCTTTTTAAACAAGTGTTAGCTCTCATCATATGGTCTCTTACACTTAGTGGTTTCCTTTCGCATCATATTGACAAGAATAAAAGTATCTGTTAAAATCGAACCTTTCCTTTACCTTTCCACCACATCCTTGACTCCTTCGCCCCTGCCGGCACCGCAACCGCAGGACTTCCCCCTGTTGACGTGTTCAACTCGCATTACACTTAGGGCCTGCTTAAAACTTCATAAAACTCGCAACTTTCAGCACGTTGCGGGGATTACTTTTCGAGGGCATTCATTCTCATTCGAGGGGCGATGGGGAGACGACTTCAAACAAAATAAACGCTGACAGCCAACAGCAACAAACGTTGGCCACAAATTTGCAACGTCATTAGCCAAGCACATTGGCCAAAAGCGTTGAACGCTCTCAGTCTATTGGCTAATATATACCCAAGGGTTAATCCTGGCCCTCATTTAATCCTCACACATATTGTATAAAGGTAATAACATATATATGGCGGGGGATGTAAATATATGGACTGTAAAAAATATGAACGAGAATATTTAGCGGGCCAGGGGTATTTCCATGTGGTCGCCTAATTGCCGGTGCATTGCTCAGTTCGTGGCTAATTTATGCAATTTATGCGCCGCTTTCATTGCAGCAATTAAATCAAATTAATTGAATTATGTGTGTGCAGCTCTCAGAAGGTGTTGTTCCTGTTGCCGTTGCCGTTGCCGTTGCCTCACTGTATCGAGAGCGCTCCGTCTCCAAACGCAAGGTTTGCATGTCTGCCCATGTCTGCGGGCTAATTTGCGAAAAAAAAGAAACAGCAACAAAAAAAAAAAGAAAAGAAAACTACAAAAAAGGAAAAAACACAGAAACAAAATAACAGAAAAGCTAAAAAACCACACCACGAAATAAAGACAAAACATTTGCCACAGGCCACAAAGGCAACGAAACACACACACTCGAAAAAAACACATTAAAAATGCAAACAAAATTTGTTGCCGATACTGAATATTAATTTGGCCTAGACGAAGCCAAAATACCCTTTATAAAAATACTTAAAATACAATTGGAAGATATAGTTTTCAAGCAACAAACTACACAATGCAAACCACATCTTGTTTTTTTATTTTTCCTGCAATAAAAACCGACTTAGAGCTTTCTAAGTAAGTAATTATTGATGCACATTACCTTCACCTATATGTTGTCAACACTTTGCCCTATTAAAACCTATTTAATAATAGCATTAATATTGATGGCCTTTATCAGGCAGCCAGCGCATGTGAGATCGGTGATCACTCTGATCTGATCTCTCAGCGATCGCAACAATCTAGCTGACAAATTAGCCAGCCCAACAATGGCGATTTGTTTTGTTTTTTTTGTGTTTGTGTTGTTATTCCCAAGTTATGGCATCTGATCTCTAATGATCACTCGCAGGGTAATCGCTTAAATCAAATGAAATTACCAACTATTAGACTAATCGTTGTCAGGCATCAATCAGGTATCAGCTATCAGATATCAGATATCAGCCTCATATATGGATCAAAGCTGACAAAGTGAATGGGCAAGTGGAAAGGCCTCGGACGAAATGAAAATCTTTTTTTTGAAACTTTTCAGTTGAAAGCTTAATTTTAACAAATATTTACACGAACAGATAGAATCTTCAGCTCATTTTGTTTATAGTATGAACAAATTTAAACGTCGCCGCAAGCTGTCGATGTTCATGTCGATGGTCAGGCATTGGCGATCATCATCGCGATGATGATGTTGTACCCACCGAAACCCTCCTGGATCTTGCCACTACACGATGGTTGGTTGGATGGATGGATGGATGGATGGTTGCTAAGTTGCTTGGATGGTTGGTTAAGCAGCAGCCCCACAGCAAGTTGCTCGATCGATCGCAAGTCGGGCTCGATTCGCTCACTCACTTAGTCATCCAGCGATCGATGTGTTCAGTATCTGTGTGCCGTATCTGTGTTCGCTATATATATGTGTGTGTGTGTGTGTGTGTGTGTAGGCGTGTGCAGCTGTGTGTCTTCATTAGCATAATGAGTTTGATTGAAAGCCAACTTGATATTGATATTGATATTTATAGCCAGACAATTGATTCCGTCTGTCTCGCTCACTTTGGAATATATTACATAAATTTGTGAACTTAAAACGAATCAAATTATGGGCCATAAACATATCTAAATAGTAAATAATAAATATAAAAATATATACATAAGTAACAATTAATTCTAGTTAACAAAACGCTTTATTTTATATTTACTTTATATTTAAAGCCAAACTGCTCTTTCTTTAATAAAACTCTGAATATCTTTAAGTAAAACCCCAAAAAGTTTAATAATTAATTTTCCCTTTTAATTCCTTTAGCATTTAAGAGTTTTAATAAACTTTTTTCATCACTAAACCCATAAATGATCCCACACGAATTCCAATAGCAACGACTGTACTTTTCTAGGAAATATCGATTGAATTCTACGCACCAATGACTGTACTTTTCTGCAAAATATCGATAGACAGATAAACACAGGGTGGCACAAGGCGATGGGGAGGGACTAAGTGCCGCTAAATGCTCGAAATGGCGCAGTAGGAGACAAAGGTCAAGGCCGGCGGGATGAATGAATAGAGAGAGCGAACGGGAACGGGAATGGGAACGGGAAAGGAGGAGGCAACTGCCAAATGGCGGTGATGGATGGCCATAGAGGAATATGTATGAAGCGAAATTAGGGGAGAGAGAGGGGATGCTGCTGAGATGATGATGATGGGAACAAAAAGGACACGCATTGCCGACCCCATGTCGCGAACAACGAAATGTGCAATTTTTGTAACAAATTAGTGAGAGAGAAAGAGCGAGGCAGAGAGCTATGATCCTGCCAGCGATTATCGCCGCAGGATGTCGGCAAGCGAGGAGCGAGAAAGCGCTACGGCGATGATCCTTTAAATCCTTTAATGCTTGTTCCACAGCGCCTGATTTAGTGGCAAAAGAAAACACACACACACACTCAGGACACACACATACGGATCGACAGGGGACAGCACAAAGGACATTTGCTCTAAATCTGCGCTCTAATGAGCGAGTGTTCTTGTAAAAACATAGATGGAGAACGGAGCAACTCAAAACATTGTCCATTGTCCAGCGGCACTTGACCACACAAAATAGAAACAAAGGCTGAGGACAACGGAGACAACAGGACAAAAGGACAAAAGCCCTGGTGGCACTCTCTCTCAACAATATTTCCACTTGATTCCGAAACTATGGCAAAAACGTAGGCCTAAAACAACATATCTCGAAGGAGAGAATCCGTGGAAACAAAAAAAAATCAGAAAATCCTTCTAACGTTTTTCTCACGAATTTCAATATGAATGCATTTCCAATAAAAATTTTTAAAACATGATTTATAGGCTCCAGAAAATATTTTAAATATATTTTTAATATAGAAAAGATATAGATAAATATCTCCTAAATAAATATCATACATAAGATAATCCGTTCATGTATTATTTAATAGGAAAACTATTTATAATAATCATTTAAATAGAACCGCATTTTTTTGAAAATTTATATAAGTAAATATGATAAGAAAGGAAAAGATTTTCAAAGACCAATAACTAAAAGAGTTATTGAAATAAATCTAAGGGGTTTTATATAAAAAGAATAGTTAAAAAATAAATCTTTTACAAAAGATTTTGGTTTAAACAAACCGAGTAATAAAAAAAGTAATATATGAAAAAATGATTATATATATATAAATATTTCCCTTAAATCACACTTTCCACCAAAAGAAAATCCCCCAAGTGCTTTTCACTCCAAAAATGTTTTTTTTTTTGCACATTTTTCGCGCGCCCGTTTTCTGTGTGCAGACACACTTAAAAGCTAGTTTCCTGCCACGCCCCTCCGCCTGCGCCATACTCGTTCCGAGGCTCCCCTCTTTTACCCCTCTGGTGGGGTGGAGGGGGTGCCCCCGCCCATGTGTTATCATTAAAACCACGCGAAAAGTGTTCTAATTGCAAAACTTTTGCCATGCGATGTTGCTGCTGTTGCTGCTGCTGTTCCTGCGCCGCGTGTTTGTGGTAATTGCAAATTGCAGTGGCATGCAGCTGCAGCCCCTGCAGTAACCCCTCTCCCCTGGTGGACAGAAGCTGCCCCCTTTTCTCGGAGCACTGGCTGGTGGGAATAAACCTGGCCAATAGTTGCGGCCAAGAACAGGCGGCGACTTTTAATTAAAAGTGACGAGTGTTTAATAAGTGATGGGGCTACAGCAAACACTTCACCTCGCTCTCTCTCCCTGCTGGATCGTATGTAAATAAATAGAAGACGATACCCGGCCTAAAGAATATGTTGAATTAACAGTAAATTCCATTGTTTAATTACCACTCAAAATGGGTCAAATGGGAGGCTTTTGCTTATGACAACAGGCCAGATCTAACCCAGATCTAAAGGGTACAAAGTAAATATATATTTAACTCACTTGTCTGACCGAATCCTTTGAATGTATATATATGATTTTTTGAAATTAACTCACTTTCGATTTTGTGCGGAATTTTGTAATTTTTATTTACTAAACCGTCGAAAGCCTTTTCGGCTAATGCCTTTCTGTCATGTGGAAAGTCATTTGGCTTGCTGTCCCCGGACTTGCGGAGTTGACGTGACTCCGTTTAATGGTTGTACAATGTGCAATCAGATTTGTTTTACAGCGCAATATTCGCATAAATATATCCATATAGTATACGTTAAGTAGCGTAAATAGGGGCGATCGGGCGATATATCTAACTGTGCCAGGCAACGCCATTATCCCCGTATCTACTCCGGTCAGTTTAGGCGAGCAAATAAGCTGGCGAAACAAAGAGCAGCTAAAATGGCTAAATAAATAGACAAAAATGCGGTTCGTGTCAATGGCAAATAAATACGGGCATCCTCCATATGGGGAAGAGTCCCCCCCATCAACCCCTTGGATACTTTTGCCTTTGTTGCGCCTGCTAAAGTGCGACAATTTGTGTTGAACAAAAGACTCTGACAGAGAAACAGAGGCACAAATCCAAGGAGGCGGCCCCAAGGAAGCGAAGCGAAGGGAGGTCCTGCTCCTGCTCCTGCGGAATGTGTTTATAATTGGTTATGCAAATCAATTTGTTGTTGCCGCTGCCGCTGCCTGTTACTGCCTCCCCAAAATGTTTGATAAATTGCAAGACGCATCCCATCAAATCGCCTTCAGTGTGTTTCGCTTTGCCTTGCACTTGGCCTCTGGGGATTACACTTAAATATAATACCCTTTATATTTTCTTTGAAGTCTAAAGTTAATATTTGAAGTTTACTTAATTTTAAAGGCTTTTTTTTCTTATAAGGAAGTATTTGAGATATTTTGCAGGCCATTAATTAATTTTAAATCGTTTTAAAAATATATAAGAACTTACTTTCAGATCCAAAAAGTGACTATGTAAATAATATCAATTACAAATAAATATGTGAGTTTCTTCTGACTTTCTTATATTAATTACTGCATGTTTTGTAATATTTATATTATTTAACGTTTCGTAATATCACATTTACCATCTTTTCGTACTTATTTCTAATAAATATATCCTAGAAATCCAGCAAGATCTTTAATTTTTTTAATAATTTCTTTCTTTTTCTTTTTCTTTCTTTAATAATTTAAAAAATTATTTAAAGTAATTATGAATAAAAGGAAATTGAAGCCAGAATATGTAAAATAAAACTATTAAATGAGATTCCTTTGCCTTTTTTTATGAAATGTTTCCAACTAAATAACTACAAGATGTTAAGTCATTTAAATATATGCTTTGACTGATATTTAATTCGATATAATCATCTAATTTTTAAGAGTTATTTGCAAGACTTTTAAAGGTAATTTTGTGGCAGAGAGTACCCCGAATTCGGTGCCGCCTCAATCCGTTCATCGCCGCTTGTTTGCAGCTCATTTAAATTAGCTAAATAAGAGCGCATGGGGCCTGGCCTGGCTCTGACCCTCCTCCTGACCCTCCTCCACCAATCCGCCTCCTTCTGGCCGCATCCGCCGCCGAGGCGAAGCGCTGTCCCGCTGTGAAGAGGGCTTGTCCAGCTGTCTGGGCCGCAGCTCCAAAATGCTGCCGGTTTTGGTCGTCCCCCCTCCGCTTTTTTTCTTCCCCCTTATATGTTCTTTTTTTTGTTGCTGTATTTATTTATTCCTCGCAGTGGCCAGCTCTTTTGCATATTCATTTCGAATGGCACTCGGCATTGCGAATCTGGTGTCCCAGGGAGTCGAAGATGGCAGCTGGGCGCTGTTGGTGGAGACAGGGGATCAGGGAGCACAGGAGACAGAAGACAGAAGACAGAAGACAGCAGACAGAAGACCGGTAGCCAATTGCTTTGGCAGTTAAGGTTGCACCAATTCGTTTAATAATAAATAATGAAAATGCCCATGTCCGAGCATCGTCGAACTGGCAATTTGACTTATTGATTTCTTTATTCGGCGGCATTATTTTTTCTCTCTCTTATCTTCAGTATTGTATGTATTTTTTTTGAGTTGACACTGTCTTGGGCAAAAAGCGAAGATGGCCAGCGCTTGTGGGCTGACTTTGATTAATGACGGCTAGCCGGCTAGTCTATCGATTAGTGTCTTTATAAATTTGAATTTCATAATCCGAGCTGAAGATGTAACCGGCCTGTAAGGGGCTATATTCTTTTTTGATAAATCGACCTGACTGCAGGCATCTTCTCAGCATCGTTGTATCTGTTCACTCTCTCCGTAGGTGTAAAGTAGACAGATGCCGGGTATGGACCGCACTGCCGGGAGGTAAAAGGTGTTAAGGTTTGCTTTTTTATGTGCTTTAACCAGATTCCGCTGATTAAAAAAGAATTGGAAAGAGACCTGAAGAGCAGCAGCCAAAAAAAAACTGTATTCTCTTCATTATAAAAATCAAGCGCATAATCAATCAAATCGCCACAAAGTTATTTAAATAATATTTACAAATATTTGGCATTTATTTTGATCTTCTCGCCGGCTTTTTTCATTCGTTTTTCTTCTAGTCATAAAATGTAGCCGGCATAGTGTTTATGGCGTTTTTTTATAATCTGGCTGGGCTGTTTAAAGCCGCTAAACAAGAAAATTATGATTATTATTTAATGACTCAATAAATCAAAAATCGTGTTGTTGGCTCCGATTCCGAATCGGATTCTGGCTAATGGCATTGCCATTGTTGTTATGCCCCGACTGCCTCGTTTTATTGGGCATTAAATGGCTAATTAACAAAACGCAACAACACCAGGCGGCTGCGGTGGCGATTATATCGGATCGCAAGAGCTCATTATACCATTAGAGGAAGTGACAGAGATGTGTAGTACATGCCATGATGGGAGCTTGCCATGTATCACTCGATTTCGGTGGTCTTTTTCCCGACTTTTATGAGCAGTTAACAAGTTGCAGCGATCTGGCCATAACGATTGGCTGAAAGGTTTTCCCTCAGATTTTCCCTTTGGCCCAACTTTCTCGTCTCGCCTCATCTGGCCTCGACCCGTCTCGTCTCGTCTCGTCTCGTTTTCCAGGCGCAAAGTAGAAAATTACAACCTGCACACACGCTAATGTAACCGGGCGAAGGTAACCCCGAAAATTACCCACAATTTTCAGCCAGACAGCCGGAGTCTGGCGTTTGACTTGCTGGCCCCCGAGGGCATTTTTCCCAGCTTTTTCCCGCTTTTCCCGCCAAACACAGTCTACCATCGCTCAACGGCTGACGAATGTGGGAAAACTCCACAGATTTTGAGTTTTCAATTTGAGGCTGACTGATAAACGTTTTCGATGGCCGAGCGTAACCGAGACTCGTCTCAAAATTCGTTTAACTAATTGCATTTGTTGGACAAGCGTCTGCCTCTAACCAACACATTTGTCAACAGTCGACAGTGGTCACAGTTGATGAAAAACGTTACAAAAATATTCAGATAACTCTGCCTAGATATACATATACAGATTTCCCTTTAACGTACACGTTTTATTTGTTAATTTAAGTTAACATTTCCCTAACATTTTGCAACAGGGAAGGAAAGTTATTCTGCGACAAGGTAGGGCCATCCCTGCTTTGGAGCGTGCTCTGTACATGCTTGAGCTGCATCTCCGGGACTCAGTATGTTCGTGCGGCTAATTCTCCGATTCTTTTTATTTTCAAAGACATTCTTAACCAGTGTTGCTGCTGCTGGCTCTGCTCCTGTTGCATGTTGCCCCGTTGCTGGTTGCTCCGTTGTTTGCTGGCTGCTGTCAGGCCGCTTGACAAACAACCCAGATGGTCAAAGGTGAGCCTGGTGATTTTCATCAATGGAAAACCCCGCTGCCAGTTGCCATTGAGAAAATTGTGTGCACTGGAATTTAATTCATTGCATACAAATTGCTGCTGCCGTTGATGTTGCAGTGGCAATTGCTTGTGCTTCAGCTGCTGCTGCTGTTGCAGCTATTTGCATGCAACTTATTTGTCAAACGGGGCAAACTGCAACTGCAACGCGGCAACAATTTTCGCGTACACATTTCAATTGGGAAATTGTTGTGTGGCAGTTCCGCAATAAAAATAAAATCGAAGCCCGGTCCCCTGGTGCCCGGTTCCCAGTACACGGCCACTAAAAATAAAAATACTTGAGCTGCAGTAGGCGTTGCACAATTTTCGTTGCGTTTCAATTGCATTTGGGGCTTTGCATATTTTGTCGCCATGTTAAAATAACGAGAAAAGGCAACAAAAAGGAAAAATATATATAAAAAGCAAAGCAAAATTTTCAGATAGTTTTTGGCACGCCAGCAACAAGAACGCCCACTTTCTGTGAGTGTGTGTGTGTGTGTGGTGTGTGTGCTTGTGAAGAAAGGATGGTAGACTGGGGGGTGGGGCAGGGGAAAATGCCTTTAAAAAATGAAATTGAAACTGAAACGAGTTTCAAGAGTTTGGTACGGGGCTACGTCTTTGGCTCAGCTTCGTGCCGTGGCAAATCAATCAATTTGTGGCATATTTTTACAGCCCGTGTTGCTGTTGCTTTTGCTGTTGCTGTTGCTGTTGTTGCTGCGGATAATCGTTGCGCTTCATCAAGCCACAAACATGAAACATGAACATCATCAACGCCATTTCAACGCGCGCCTCGCCGCAGAGTTATAAACCCAATTTCGGACTCCTCCAGAGACCCCAAGCATCCCAGACTTGCAACTTGGCCAGCCAGATGATGTTGCACAAGGACAAGATGGCATAAAAAAGCATATAAAATGCTTAAGTACACGCTCGCTTGGTGGTAATCACAGCAGATACATCTTAAGCAGGCAGGCAGCAGCGGCCAGCAGCCGCAGTAACTTGCAACAGCAACTCATGTTGCTGGCGGGCGCAGAGCAGCAACAGCAACAATGTTTCGCCCTGCCAATGTATGTGTGTCGCGCGCTTTTAAGCACGAAGCGCTCGCAGCGCTTAGGCATAATGTTGCTCTTGCTTTTGCTGTTCCGGCAAGTTGCAAGTTGCTGTTGCTGTTGCTGTTGCTGCGTTGCAAGTTGCCGTTGTGCCGTTGCCGTTGCCGTTGCTGTTGCCCATGTTGCTGCAGCGTCAATGATGCCCCGCAGTTTGACCTTATGACTAGAGAGATCCACAGTTTGACTTTGAGCAGCTGCAGCAGCAGCAGCCACAACACTTGTTGCAGCCAGACACAATGGCAAGGCAACTTCAAGCATATTCATGGCTCCTCCAGTCATATGTCTTATTCAAAATTATGAATACAAAAATGTTAAATGTTTGAGAGGAACACTCGTGAAAATATGTTCATACATACTCTTAGAAATTCCATTCAGAAAAACTCGAATCAAAATGTTTTCCAACCAATGTTTAGCAAGACAGATAAGCCTTAAAATGTTAATAATAAATATGTAATAATAATACAATAATCTCAGGAGGATGCCTTTAAAACCAATCTTATGACCATAAACTCCCCATAACGGACAGTTACGGACACTTATGGACATGAAAAATTTGCCAGAGAGAAATCGCAAGCAAGCAAGCACCCTAGGCAATCCAAACCGTAGGGCTAATTGCCCCAAGAACATCGGGATAACAGTGGAGTGGGCAATGCAGTGGCAATTGCATGGCAACTTACACGCAACAGCAAACGGCAGCAACTTGCAACGTACACACAGCACGGCGGCAACAAGAGATACTTTTACTAGCTATGAATAATGAGGCGGAATGCGCAAATGCGGCAGCCGAAAAGTGTTTTGCATGCATTTGTCAATTTAGCATGCCATCAAACATCCTTTCAATTCCTTTTGACAACAGCCGACATGAGGGGGCGGGGTCTTGCCCCACTCCCTCCACCACCACCCCAACCTCCCTTCTGTCGTGGTCATGCCACGCTGACTTCGACGCGCCAGAGTGCCAAGCAGCCAAGCAGCAGCTGTGCGAGGAGGAGAATCCCGTGAAGGAAGTCCCGGGGTACACTCACTTGTCAACGCGACTGACTAACGAGTGCATCATTAAACGATTTTAACGACTTCATTTAATGTTTAACACAATATTTACAGCTGGCCGTGCCGGCTGAGATTTCCTTTAGATGCCAACGAGAGGGAAAGCGCGGGTGTTGACAGACGACGAGCTGCGAGCGAAGTCGTGAAAAGTCGTGAAAAGTGCCCAAAGAAAAGCAAGGAGCTATTCCATACCCTGGACTCCACAACGATTTAATTGGATAATTCTAATTAATTTTATTTACAGGGAAATAGAAAAGTTTACTACAAATTGATAAGCAAATTATGATATCTATGAATGGATAAAATATTAAAATAAAGTTCCATCTCGTTAACTTGAGATTTGACTGATTCTGCTTTAACGGAAAGCGGACAAAAGAACAACGACTAAATACTTGCTACTTAGGATCTAATTAAATGCAATTGCAACTGGAAGAGGCAAGGAGTCCACACACAACCAAACACACACACACACCGGAGCCTCCTCCGCCCTTGCCTCATAAATTATCAAGCTATCATATAAATCAGTCGGGAAAGCGGGAAATCAGCTGACCCAGCAAACGTTCGCTTTTGACACTCGCTGAGATATTCGCTGGCGAGTGTAAAAACTAACGGCAATTAAATATGCCGCGAAGATGTTGGAAGGGTTTTACGGCTCGGCGCTCGTTTCCTGTCATTCAACAGAGGGGGGCATCCACCAAAAACAAAAAAAAAACACAGAGATCCCAAAGATCTACCGAAAGATCCCTCGGCCTCGGTGGATGGATGTCAGTTGGGCACACTTCAGCACTTGCAAGAAATATGACCACATAAAAAGTTGTGAAATGCACAGCAAACACAGAGGGCTCAGTTCGTTCCATGGCCGGAGGTTGAGAGGATAAGTCCGCAGTGGATTTTTGGTCCTAAGCCGCCTAAGCAAATAAACCAAAACTGACAAACTCAAAAACTGAGGCTAGGCGAGGCGCTTGAGACGGGCCAAAGCACTAAATAGCCGTAACGAAAACAAACTGCATCTCATGGATATATGAATATATACATATATATATATATATGTGTGTGCGTGTGTATCTTTGCGACCCGTCATCATCGTCATCATCAGCCACACATTGTAGGCGCTGTTGTTCATGTTAAAGTCGCCTGTTCTGCCTTGTTAAGTTGCTCTTGAGCCGAAAATCTCCTGACAAATCTGCGCCCTTCTTTCTCTATAATTTCGTGTGTTCGGGAATTATCTCCGCTTTAGTTTCCTTTCTTTGTCCTCCTTTCTTTTCTTTCCTTTTTTCTTTTCTTTTTTCTTTTTTTTTTTGTCGAAAAATTAGCCAAAATTTTTATTATGCAGAATGCACAGCCTGAGGGGAATTTGGACTAAAAGATATTCCGAGCTCAAAAAGGGTCTCGTGTGCGGTGAACAAGTCAAGAAGATACCTAGGAGAAGTTACTTCAAAATAAGATGAAGATCGAGATATATAGGGGATATATGCGGAGTTACGTAAGAACTGAAGATATCAAGATAAGGATAAAGTGGAGATTGTAATAGAAAATAAATGGGGCTTAGCCAATCAATATTTTTGTGATAAAAAAGATAAGTACTTTTGTGATATTAATAAATACAGTTAATTTTAGATAAAAATACTTCTTAAAAAATATATTTTTGTAAAGTTTATACACATATTGGTATTAATAATAATATATTTCTTTCCCCACTGTGTAATTTATAAATTTAGAAATAATCTCGTAATATTTTAAATTGTAGGAAGTTATCTGATGAGCAAAAACGAAACAGACCGCTGACAAAAACGATCTAAGCATCACTTTGAATATAGCCAAACTTTATCAAACTTATATTTAAATAATCAAATATATATATACCTATTTTTCTCACCAAACATTCCAAAAGACACACATTTAATGTGAGCTTCATAAATCCCTCGAAATCTTTGCCTTTATGCATTTTAGACACGCATCCCTATGGAACTTATATGGCCGCCTTTTCTACCTCCGCTCGCATACACAAAACGCCGCCCTTAACCCTTTTTCGGGCCACCGATTTCTGTATCGATTCCGTGGCCAAAAAAAAAAAAAAAAAACGAAGAAAATAACCCCAGCCACTTCTCGCTCTCAAAATATCTGCGAATGCGAACTGCGCCCGAACCTTTTCGGTATGATTATCACAATTATCTGTAATTCAGACCATAAATCATTTCATTCTGCAAGCGCACAAAACTTTTAAACGTAACCCAATCTTGTGCTCGCTCCGTAGCTCCGTGGCTCGTTGCTGTTGTTTTTATCAAGTTATACAAGGCTTTATAAAAAATACATATAAATAAATAATGTCTTGGCCGGATCGACTTGAAGTTGGAGTCGAAGTTGGAGCCTGAGTCCGCGCGGTCCGTATAAGGCCAGTTAGTTGGTGGTTGGCTTGCCACAGCCAACCAGCCAACCAGCCAGTCAGCCAGTCAGCCAGCCATTGCCGTCACCAAGTTGAAAATACTTGACTCGAGTATGAGCAGAAATTTACAACACGATCAAACAATTCGATGCTGTTCGAGGCGAGGCTGGATCGATTGATTGCTTAAGGTGGGGAAAACACGGGCATCGGGGCAGGCATTCAGGTATCCAAGTATCGAAGTATCCAAGTATCTCTGGCATCGATCGATGGCGATGCCGTGCCGTTGCCGGGCATTAAAATTGATTAACTCATGAACTTGCATTCAAATCAACGCTCAACGCTGCTCAAACGCTTTGACTTCGTGTCAACAAAATTTATAACAAGTTATTGTTTTTGCGGCTTGTGCAATCGTCGCTTTTGCACTTGGCCCGCGAAAAGCAGATGAAAATTGCCCCTTGAAACTCAAACGTTCGCTTAACCCCGCTTTCCCTTTGAGCAGCCAATGCGGTCTTTTGATTAAACCAAAATGGCCAACAGCAAAAAGGGTTAAGCGACAATCAAAGAGGCTGAGAGAAGTTGCCGACGAATGCCTTGAAACCTTTGTATAAAATAAAAAACACCGGACCTGGTATGCATATTATTTTTTACTATCTAACTGCATTGTTATTAATTACATTCACTATCCTCAGAGCTAATTGTTTGATAAATAGTGAAGTAATTTCTCCAAATACATTCCTTTTTAATTACCAAATCGCTTTGGCTGGCCTTTAATGGAACCTATTACAATTGGTTTTAATCATTTTGTGTTACAAATAGTCTCCGCACTCCATTTAATTACCAAGCCCAAGCCTGGGCTCGGAGTTAAACTATTATATGATAAATGTGGAAATAACCGAGGGTTGTCCGCGTGGGCGTCCCTCTGTCAGGAGGTTCTTGCCACCAATTGTCAGCGGCTGTCACCTGCCGCGAGTATTCGATGTCAGTTCAAATTAGTTGGTGAATAATAGAAGAGAGGGGGAAGAAAATGGTAGGGGAGAGGACTATGGTAGCCCTGTCGCAGAGAATATGTTCAAAGGGCTTAAGTGGCCCTCAGTTCTCGGCGCTCATTAGAAGCGCACAGAGAAAAAATTAAGCAAAACTTGTACAATTAAATATTTAAGTTTAATATTAACAAAGAGAAACCCTTAGAGATTCTTACTTATTTCTTCTTTATTTCCTAAAACCTTGATCTCTACTTTATCTGAATTATTACCCCTAGAACTAATCATGAATTGAGTACAATTTGAAGCTCTTTTCATGCATTTCTCGCTGTGCACTGAGTGATTGCGGTTGGTGCTGCTGTTGCAGGTAATTGCCCGGCCATCTAATATGCACTTGGACGGCAGTCAGTCATTCTGTCAGTCAGTCAGTCAGTCAGTTAGCCAGTCCAGTCAATCACTCGGCCCCAGCGCACTCAAATTCATATTCATATTCATTAGAAACGGTGTGGCCAAGAGAAAGGGGGGAAATGTTTTTTATTTAACCACCTTTTATATGCATACGTCTATGTATATAATATATTCAATTAGTTTTAGCATTTTTTAAACATTCTCATTGCGGGAGAGCAATGAATTTGCATAAATTCTATTTGGCATTTAAATTGTTTATTACATTGTCGAGGGCCTGCGGGGAGCGGCACTTCACTTGGCAGTTAACACGTGTTGTAATCTCAATTATCCAGGCTGAACCCTAGGGGCGTGCTAGCCTCACCCTAAGCACAGAGGGTTTTATATTTTAAAAAGCATTTAAAAATGCAACATCGGTGCTCAAAGTATTCCCCCTGCCTAGAGTATGCATGTGTGATCCCCAAGCCTACAAATATATGTCATATAAGCTTAAAAGTAGTTCTCAGAAGTTTGTCTTTGTCTTAACGAATTTTTTAAGTGAACTTCAAGAGGTTATTTAGATTTGTCAAGAAAACAAAAGATTAATTAAACAATACAAGCAATTGAAGGAGTTTAAGTCATATATAATATTTTAACGGTAAGGAGCTAACTTTTTACTGCAAACTTATATTATTTACAATAAATATTCACCTTTTTCCCCAATCATAAACTCTGGCTCTCATTGATATAAATCACCTGCCATTTATTGGTTTTATTGAGTTATTTGTCGCCTTTGCGTTGATCGAATTCTGGTCAGGGTCCTACTTCTTTCCAGTTTTTCTTTTTTTTACCATTTTGCCATGCAAATTTATGTGGCTCCGAGCGTTGCGTATACGCAGCGTGTTCTCACTCAGTGACGAGCTGACAGATTGCCCCTAAAAACAAGGTTTTTCTTTATGGCCCCTGCTGGAAACTGCAAGTCAGAGAGTCGGAAAGCCAAAATACATACGCACACAACTCGTACACAAATTTTTGGTGCGTGGTCTTTGTAATTGAAAAAAATAAACAGGGAAAAAAGGAAAACCAAATTGAAAAATGCTTTTCAAGCGGCGCTTTTGAAGCAGCAGCGACCTTGTGCCGCCGCCGCTCTCCCGCTCCGCCTCTTGGCTCCTTTCTCCCTTGCTCTCTTCTCACTGGGTTCTGTTTTTTTTGCAGCATCATGCCAACTAATTTTCCAAATGACGCAAGTTAATTGCGTCGGGCTCAGCCTTTGTCAAAGGTGAAAAATGCCCAGACTAGAAAAAAAAAGAGAATAAAAAAAGAGGGGAAAAGAATGGCTATAGGGTAGCAAAGGGGCAGACACAAAGCCAAGGCGCATTCATTAAGCCAAATCATATTAAGTAAATATGTCGAGCAGCCGAAGGAGGTGAGAACACTGCGAAAAACTAGGTTAACTAAATTAATTAGTTCAATACAAAAATTAATAATCTTTAAAGCCATAACCTTGTAATTTTTCACCACAGAATTTGGCATTAACCAAAGGAATACCAGTACCATTTTCTCTCCTGAATACTATTCTATCTTTTTTACAGCTTTAATTTCCAACAGTGGATATAAGGGTGAAGACACCAATTCATATTTTTTTACCTGTACATTTTTAACCAGAGAATATTTCACGAAAAAAAGATTCTCCATTGAATTGTTCACCAATGCATTTTTCACCAACGTATTTTGAAGGGGTTTACTATATACCAAAGGATAGTTTCAGTAATAGTTATCCTTGTACAAAAACACTCTTCATTTATAGAAATATCTTAACAAAAATATTTTAATAAATAAATTAAACTTGTAATTAAATTGGAGTGCTTAGCTAAGCAGGACTTAGGTTAAATCCCATGCGATTGGTTTAAAATCCTTTCTTTGAAACAATAAATAATATATATTTTTTTAACACTAATTTGGAGTGTGCGATTTTCTCTGTGTGTATTATCTATGGGGCGCCTGTCACGGCTACCGCTGGCCACTCCCCGCCGGCCAGATCTCTGGCGCCTTGTGATGGCCGCGGAGAAAGAAGTTGGTGAAGCCGGAGATGCCGGAGAGGCCGGAGAACCACAAACAAATTAGTCAATGACGCGGCGATCTTCCCGCTTTGTGAGCGAGTGTATTTTCATTAATATTTTATTGCTTAATTCCTTTTGTTATGCTGATTATGCCGACGAGAGCTGCGCACTCTGAGCAAATGAGGCTGCTGAAACGGGGCGCTCTGTTCATGGGAAAACGGCGCGGATCGTTGCATGATTTTCAATAATTTAACAGCGGCTTTCAATAATCCCTATGCCGAGAGCTGAGCTTTTCTGTCAGCTCCGCTTGCCTAGCTAGCTGTGTTCTCTGTTTCTGTTTTTGTTTCCAGGCACAAATGTTAATTTCAGTTTGTCTCGGTAATTTATCATCTTTCCTGCTGCCGCCGTTGCTGCTGTTCTTTTTTTTATATATATTTTTTTTTTGTTTGTGATGCCTTAAACGCTTTTAATTAAAACCAATGCGCATGTGTAACTTTCTTAAGCAGGGAACGGAGTTTCGTCTAGATGCGATGTGCGATGCCTTGTAGTCTTGGTCTAGTCGCTGGCCGCTTTGAACTTGGCCGACAGGCGCGTTTGTTAAATGATTGATGTGGTATTAATTTTAATAAACGTTTCTCGGTCTCCTCTCCCTACCTCCTTCTCTTTCTCTTTGTCTTTGCTGCCCATCAATATGCAGATATGGACCGAGACCGAGACCGAGCTCAGCTCGTTTCGTTCTGCGGTTTGGAAAACATTTTTTATGGCCGCACGCAAATGCGTGGCGTCTGCACTTTGCCAGGCCTCTGGTGGTGAGGGGTAGGGGGGTGTTGGGGATTGGGGCCTGGCGTTTTTTGCCTCAATCATATTGCCTCAATCATATTGCGCCTACTCGGCGTTGCTGACTCTATTAAAAGTGTCATGCAATTCGCTAAAACATGCAACAAGGACGCAGCGCCAGATGATCAATGCAAGTTACTTAAGAAAAGAACTTTGCATTTTTACACCAATGCATTTTTCACCACTGAAATTTACACCACTGAAACCTATACCAGTACATTTATTTGCAATATTCCTCAACCTTCTTAATAGTTTTTGTTTTCTCTTAATTTTTCACCAATGCATTTTTCAACAATGCAATTTTACACCAATGAAATTCATACCAGTACATTTTTCTAATTTGAATATTCGTTCTTCATTTCAGTGTTTTCTCTTAATATTTCACCAATTAATTTTTCACCAGTAAAATTTTCACCAATACATTTTTGCAAAAGCGAACTTTTTTGTGTTCACGATTTACGTATAATATGTCTTTAGATAAACACAAGATATCCACAGATACTTAGCAAAATTGTAGTGTTTGATATTGAAAGCTAACAAATGTATACTTCAACTTAAATTTTCTATGAGAATTTTTCAGTTTCCTGCACAGAACTTACAATGTCAGCAATATATACTTCTTGAAAGATACTCTCCAAATGCTTTATTTAATTTCTGACACTATCAATGAACTATAAGAGCTGTTAAAGCATTATATAGCATTATCTTATGTGGCAACGACATGGGCTTACATAAGGCCCCGGCTAATTGAAAATCGAATTGAAATCGAGAGCATAGGGCCCCCGAAGCCAGTCGGTTGGGTGATCATTAGCGGAAATCTGTCTTAGTTTCGGGCCAGATCAAAGGCCCGGCCAAAATTGATGAGCGAATTCGAAAGATCGGGGCCAGAAGATCATTATGGCTGCTGCTGCTGCTGCGATTTAGCCTTTAAGTGTTTGCTTCCGCCGCCGACGCCGCATCATCGTGCGATAAGCGAAACAATGGGCGATATGTGTCGAAAAGTCAGACGCTGTGTGGAAATACGATCTGGAGTTGGGCTAAAAAAAAAAAAACAGCACAAAACAACAACAACAGCAAAAATAATAATAATCCCGAAATCCTAGAGTGCCGAGAGTATCCCGGAATCATTCCATCGTTAGTTTCACACCTCGAGTGAGCCTGAATAATTGATTTCAACCCGAAAAAACGGCGCCTACCTGGCCCCTCTTACTCTCTCTCTAGCCCTGTATCTGTATCTGTTCGTGGTGTATCTCTGTATCTGCGGCCTGTGCGTATCTGTTAAGCTGTGTAGCGTACAAATTCGTTTGCACAGTGAACGAGCCGCATCCAATCGATTTGCCAGCCATACCTACATATCTATGTATCTGGCCCGGCCAGGCATTAGATACTCTCCCGGCTCAATCATCGACTCTGCGGCCACACAAAAAGGGAGTCCAGCTGAGCGGCTGACAAAAGGTGTGCGCTACCGTCAATCCCCTGGATGCGAATTCGAGAAGCTCAATGCCGATACCGATACCGATCCCGATGCGTTTCCGCATCCGCGGCGCCACAACTGTGTGTGTGTGTTTTTGTTTATTACTGTTATTGTCAAAGGTAATGCCGTGTAAGTGGGTCTATCCACCGAATTAAATCGCAAATATGTACATAGCACTGTGGCAGTATCGGCAAGATACTTTTTGGAGAGGCTGGAGAGCAGGCCAGCGGGCCATTCGCCACGCTCATTCGAGGCAACGAATGATTTATGCTGCGATCTGCTCGTATGTGTAGTATCTGTGGGATGCATTCATCAAATCATGACTAACCGGAGAGTTGAGTCAGAGAATGCCTGCCCGCCGGCGCACTTGTTGTCCGCAGTATCCGTGTGTGTGTGTGTTGTGTTCGGGATCGGTTTCGGTTTCGGCCAAGTGGGTGTAATTCGAGGCACTTACTATTTCTTTGAACCGATTCTCTGTTAGATACTTGCCACTGTTTGGTTACCTAATGGATAGCAGACCTTGGAGATTTCAAATGAAAACTGAATCTATCTTTAGTCAGCTGTGGCAACAGTATCTGTGATCACTTTATTTAATATCAGATTCGTGGTATCTTTTTAGAAAACCAAAACAATTTAGAATACATTTTTGGGAGGCAAATAAATCTCAATGAAAAATGAAGCTAACTATCGGGATTTCTCGTAAGATCTTATCATTTATTTTTATCTTGTGACAAAGCTTCTCTTCTTTCAGGTTTCCGGTATATTATTCTAACAATATTTACACCATAGCTAATGTTATTCAGAGATTTTAAATTTGAATTTCTGAATGAATAATAGTTATTTTGATATGTTTGTACATTTTGTACTTAAATTAAATCCGATTCATTGAAATTTAACTTTAAAATGCCTTTTATTTGATAATATAAATATAATTTTATAATAAACTTCTCTAAAACCTTTCACTAAAATTCCCAAGTTTGATTTCATATATTTCTTTCTATAAATCGAAAGCTATGTTTTTGGCAACAGATAATTAAATTAATAATGAAATTTACATATATTTCTATCTATAAATCGAAAGCTTTGTTTTTCGTAACAGATAATTAAATGAATAATGAAATGTACTAAATAAATCCTATTTAGTTCATTTTTGTTGCTTTGATTGTAGAAACCTTTTTAAAATAGATGATAAAGACTTGAATCTTTTGCAGAGCCGCTATATATTGTAGTTTTCCATTCTATGTTTTTATTTATTCTAAATTACATACATTTATTCAGTACAAAGTATATGGGATATATTTCATGGATTATTATTGCACTGAAAGATCATTGCTTTAGAAGGCTCTCTAACATCTGGCATCTCTTATGTTAGATATAACTGAAAGTTATTGAAATATTAACTGGAGGTTATTGAGAGATTAACCACTTATCTTTCACTAAACTCCAGTTATGTCTTCGATAAGAAAATCTCTTTCAATCCGATCTATTCCTCTGCCTTAACTTTTATAGATTGGCCTGTCCTATAAGAATCTTTTGCTGTAACTTTATCCTTTGAGGGATCAGCGTGATTTTGATCTGTGTGCGATCTTTCCCTTAAACAAATTCAAATATTCTATCTAAAGTGGGAATACACCATTGGAAATGGTCCTATAAGATACTTAAGCATCGATATCTATATCTGTAGGAGGTGCAACTGGGGCGTGGCTGGCTTACCGGATTAACTTGCGGCTTCTGCAAGTGTGTGGCGATGTTTGAGATGTTCATGCCCATGGCCGGGATCTGGGAGCCGTAGAGCTGGCCGGCCGTCGGTGTCATGTCCGTTAGCATTGTTGTTGCGGATGTGGCTGCTGCTGCTGCTGCTTCTGCTGCTGCTGCTGCGGCCGTTGCAGTTATGGCTTGCGGTGCTGTCAACTTGAGGCGCACAATGATGGTGTCTTTGCTCTGTTTATATTTTGTGTATTTTCTTTTTTTTGTTTTTTAGAGATTTGTCTCGCGTTTGGATTTTTTAGATAGTTTGGAATTCTTCTTCGTCTTCGTCTGGGCTTTGCTTAGTCGCAGGACACGCTCACTGGTTGGTGGAGTTGGGGGGGAAGAAACAGAGAGGGGGACATGGATTGGCAGGCACACAAGCACGGCACGGCACACACATACGCACACAGAAAAAAACAAAAAAGGATTTAGTCCAGCGGCAACATTCAGATGTATCCGTATCTGTAACTGTATCTGTATCTGTATCTGTATCTCTGGGCCGTCGGCGTGGCACACTCTTGTATTCACTGTTTCGTTTTGTTTTTTATATTTTTGTTATTAGGTTTTTATTGAGAACTCTTGCTAGGCCGTCGGCTGGGGGTCTTTCTTCTGCTCTTATTGTCACTGGAAGTTGCTTCGATTTTGCTTTTTTCGTTGGCGCTTTTGTTGCTTTTATTAATTTTTCATTATCAATTGATTTAATTCGGGTTTTCGTATCATTTTTCGTTGAAAAGGAACACAGGCAAAAAAAAGAAAAGTGTTTAAGTTGTAAGCGATGAAAAATCAAAGGAATGTCGAACCAAAAAATTCACGGGTGGGCACCGGTTTGCTTATTTTTAGCGCCTGTCCACGGGCTGCTTGTTAATGCTCGATCAGGCTTGTTTTTGTTTGTTGTTCGTGTGTCGCTCTGTTCGGCTGCGGTTTCTGTTTATGTTTTTCTGTTTTCTGTTTTCAGTTTTCTGTTTCTGAGACAGGAGGCGCCTGCGAGGGCCAACGGAAATGTGTCGCTTCGCTGCTGTATCCGCGCCAAAAGTAACGCCGTCGTCGCTGATCGTTCAAAGGCTTGCAACTGTTTCACGCGAACAAAAAGCTTGGCCGCTCGTCGACGTCGCTGTCGCCGCCGCCGCCACCGCTGTCGCTCTGCTGCTGGCGTCGACAAGTGCGAGCGAGATGGTCGCCGTGCCCAAGCCCGAACAATGATATCGACCCCCAAATGTGAGGAGCGAGCGAGACGAGCGTAGAGACAGTGTGCCCAGTCAGCCAGCCACCACCGCGTTTCCATTCATTCATAAAAACCGAAGGCTGGAAAAACCAGTTCCCGTTGTTCCGGCCCCCTCTCACGATATGTGCGCTAGCCAATCGCATCATTGTCTTTCGCTCGCAGCGCCCTAACCTATAATTAGAGCGATGGCCGCTGTGCGAGCGAGACGGTTAGGCAGACACACAAATCGACACGTGCCTGTTGGCATCTCCCTCGTTCGCTCGCTCGTTGGCACGCTCTCCCGTTCGCGACGGGGCGCTCGCTCTCCCGTTCGCTCCCATCGCGTGCCAGCGCGCAAAAATGCAGCCAGCATTTCTGTGTTTTTCTTAAATTAAATGTGTGTTCGCTCGTTCGCCAATGTTGTTGGTTTTCTTGGAACTGCTGAAAATCGGCGGAAAAGTACGAGTACACGGAGTACGAGTAATAGTAACGAAAATAAGAATAAAAAAAAAAAGGAAGCGAAATTCTACGCGCTCAGCGAAATGACAAATTGTTTTCCATTTCCAGTTTTCGGGCTTATCGCCCGCCGTTATCAGGGCTTAACCGAAAGGGAGTTGCTTGGGGGAGTTGCTTTACCTCGTGGACCTGCTTGTTATTCATGTGTTTTTGTTTTTTGTTTTGTTTTTTTTTTTTTGGTTTTTGTGTTGCAACAACCGAATTAACGGAACCAAATTTAGTCAGCCTTTGGGAAAGTATTAAAACTTGGTCGTATATAAAATGTGGAGAGTAGGGGTTGCAAGCTTCGCCCCGAAAGTAGACTAAGGTGACATTCACTTTTTCACTTTTTTTAGCTTTTAAGAAATTATATCATATATCATATCATATTGTATACCTTATTTGTAATTATATTATTATAACCGTGATTATTATCAACCGTGAAGAAGGTACTTGTTACCCTTTAAGCATGTGTATTCTTGATTATCAACAGCAGCCGAAATGATCTAGCCATGGGGGCCTGCGCAAATAAGATTTGTAGAGATCGAGGCATCAGAATGAAACTCTACAAATACTCTTAAATTTATTAAAGGTGGTAAACAAGTTGGAACGGGGCTGATCTAACGACTATATTATAAAGCCTTGATAGGAACGATTGGAAAATTATAAGAAACAAAATATAACTTTCTTGTTTATCAAAATATGTCAATGTTTCTTATAATTTTGGAACTACAGTTTTACTTTGATATAAATCGAAGAACTACAAATATTAAAGATAGAAAACTAAATAGGAACAAATTAATAAAAATTTACCTCTATTTCTCTTTTAATTCTATTAAATCCATTTACTTAATTCTTTTCAAAAAGAGAATAGCTTTGCAATTAGTTTTATGCATTATTAGTATTAATAAAGTATTAAAAATAACATTTGCATATTAACGTTTGTCATGATTTATTTTGGCGACTCTTTGATGAATAATTTGATTAATTTAAATTCTATTAATTAAGGGAAATAAATAGGAAAATAATATAAAAGTGTATATGCAACTAGTATGCTATTAATCCCATTAAATAGGAATTCGAGTGGATATATGCTTATTTATGAGTTTCTTATGATATTTATGCGACTATAATTTTTATAAACAACTAAAAATAACTATTATCTTAATTTTAAGTATCTTATGTTAATCTTATCTTATCTTATCTTAATTTTAAGCCTTGTCAAATATAAAAAGACTGAGAAATAATTTTAGAAGTTCCAGAACTCATGAGATTCAAGCCTAACTTAAGCCTGAACAGATCGGAAAAAGCATTTTCGCCTTTTATCTATAAAACAAACTATTTTATTTTTGTATATTCGAGTTTCATTTATATTTATAATTCACCACAGTGCGATTAGGACTCAATTTAAAGCATTAAAAATAAATAAAGAGACGTCTTCTTTCACATGGGGGAAATTCTCAAGTTCATGGTTACATTTTACCGAAAGGGCGTTGTGATAAAATTCAGTAGCCTTACGTAACGCTTGGGAAGTTCAAACCGAATGCATAGACGGCCCCGTTAATCGTGATTCCCGGGCACTCTTTACCCCGGGCATTATTCTCCGAGATTAACCCGTGCCACGCGGGCCTCCCACAGCTGGAAGCTGCGCCGCCCGAACTGTTGCATCTGGGCGGTTGCTGCTGCTGCAGCTGCCGCAGCTGGGGCGGCCGAAAGGCCGGCTAATTGAACCACACCCCTGCCTGTACCGCCCCTCGCCGCCCTGCGCCGCACCGCGGCCACCGCCTTATGCAAACAAAACGCCCAGGCAGCCGAAAAACGCCAGCCCCCGAAAACCGCCCGAAACGGCGTAAAGCTGAAAAGTCCAAACTGCAGGCTGTCGATGGAGGAGGCGGCAGTGGAGTTGGACTTGGTCGAGGACATGAAAGTGTGCCTAGCACAAGTCGCCTGGCCGCGGGAAACTCATTGCACTGCGGGAAAATTTCGCACAGAAAACTAATCAAGTAATTTGTGGGGGAAAACCAATAAGTGTGGCACATAATAAGAGGTCATTATAGGGTTCATAAGGGCTTTCTATGTTCAAATAAAAAGCAAATATATATTTTTCATATATTTTAAAAATTTTGGGTGGTTTTTGGAGAGCTTCCTGCAGGCACAAGGTAAAAGATCATATCAAATACAGGCAGCAGTCTAGGTTCCAGGCTTACAGGCTGACAATATTGAAAGGAAAGGTACATATATCATGTTATATATATTCGATATACCGACATTTAGAAATATTAAAAAATATAGCATCGAAATATCATTTGTAATCGATAACATTGAAAAAATAATATTCATATAATATTCAACAAATATTAAACTATAAAAACTTCTTTAATACCAAATTTGTTTATAGTTATTTATATTTATTATTATTATATTATATTATTATATTTACAAATAAAAATAGTTTGAACTAAGCTTAGATTTTTCATTGGCTCAGTTCGATATATGAAAGAAAATATCGATTTAAACATTAGAATATCGATTATTCTCGAAACTTTAACGATATATAAATATTGTTTGTAATTCTTGGTCTAAAATCAGTAGAGCTGGCAAAGTATCGATGTTTTCGATGTTTTTTATAAGTAAACATCGATATATCGGCTTTAAACATCCGTGTTTTTTTGAGCTGTAATCCTTAGTAACCGTTTGCCATCAGATTGCACTTAGAATCTGTTGGGAATAATAACGACTAAGAACTCAAGACTCTCTCTAGCACATTTTGTACACTTTAATATTATTTTAAGCTGTTTAAACATCCGAAGATCTCTAAGAAAATAAAGAAGTCATAAATTAACCCTCTATAAACTTATTAAAATAGGGTATTTTTCTGTCAGTGCCTCCCGAAATTAGGTTTCTCGTGTCTAGCCCTGGGAGTTTCCAATCGTTGGCCAAGTTCTCCTTTCTGGTTTCTTGCAGTGACTACACACGGGACTGACCGGAGAGCCAAACTCACGACATGGCTGGAGGATAAATGCAACACATTAAGCGGGCGGCGGTGGGCGGATGGGCGGATGGGCAGATGGGCGGTTAAGTGGGAGTGCAAGTGGGGGAGGTGCAGGCGGCGGACGCCGGGCAAGGCCAAGCGACTTCCTGACTCCTCATGGCCATGGACTTGCGGTCGACTTCAACAGCTGGGCAAAGTGATAAGGCAAAGATGCCTGATTGCAGGGGAATCCCCCGAAACGGGTAGCCCAATTTAGCCTCCATCTTCCAACCAACGGTTCACCCTCCGCCCCTCTTGGTAAACGGCATTTCCTTTCGGTCTTTCTCGCTTTCGCTGAGATTTTCGTGGGCGAATCAGCTTTCGGTACTCGTTGGCTCCCTCTCTCTCTCTATCGTCGTTACCATCTCTTTTCTCCCTCTCTCTCTCAGTGGCACGCATTTCCCCACGTTTCCCGCATTTTCCAAACATTTCAGCCCCCCCACAAGTTGTGGGTGGGTGGTTACCTCTCTCGGCATTGTGTTGCCTTTTTTTGAGTGGCCCTGATTGCCTCACATCAACTCGATACATACAGCTGCATGTGTGCGGTACAGTAAGGCCCAGATATGAGGTATATTCTAGGTAATGTTCTATAGATCTTACAGTTCTTTAGCAGCTGAGTATAACCACTAAAGGAAATCAATTAAAAATTAAATTAAAGCTTATTGATTTCCTCATTTTTAGGCTTTAAGACTTGGCTAAGTTATTAAAAAATGATGTCTTAAAGCTCAGCATATTGTTGGAATAAGATCATGTAATTTATAAGAACTTTGCGTTGATTTAGTTATATATAGTTATAGTTTATATATGTATTATATTGTAAGATATGTATTATACTATTTTTTTATATTTTAATACTGGACTGTTTTTTATTTGTTGTTCAAGAATTTAGTCTAAATTTTGTATTTATTATCTGACAATTATATTTGCTTCTTTTTCCACTTTGAGTAGTCCGATAACAACAAACAGAATATTGATTTATCGCACATACAAATATAGCAAAGTTTAGATATTGATTTTAACGATATATTCCTATTTTCCCAATAGCTGCTATTATTATTTAAATCTTTTTTCTTACAGTAATTTAGCATGTATCTATACTATGACTTAACTTGAACTTTTCAAGTTCCTTTAAAGATTTCCCTGTAAGCTGCCATTTTTCATTGGCTTCGAGCACGACTTTATTTACGATTTTATTAATTCAATGCACGCACTGCACGAATTCCCGTCTGCGTTCTCCCTCGCTCATTTTGGGGCGTGGCCCATAGCTCGATAGAGTGGGAGTGGGAGTGGGAGTGCGGGTGGAGGTCCTTGCCGAGGTCCTGCCGATGATTTGCACTTTCCTTCATTGTGCCTGTCAACAATTATAATGACACTCTTATTGCCAGCCATTCGAGACTTTTGGCTTTCGCTCCGCTTCGCTTAATTAAACCATTTTGCAATTTGCGTTAAGGTTTTGCGAGCCCACAACTACCCAGCACCCCCCCTGCCCTTGGCTATCTCCGTTTCCCCCCAATTGAAAGCCACGCCCACCACCGCCTGAATGGCCCTCGAATGTTCGAGTTGAAGTCGTTGAAAGTCGCGACTTTTATGCATTTAATTAAAAATTAAATTTTTAATTGCACTCTTGTGAGAGAGCGATTTTCTCCCTTTTAGCTTTGGCTTTCTTTCGTTTCGTTTCTTTTCTTTCCTTTAGTTATTTTTTATTGCGTTTTTTTTGTTTAATTAAATTGTTTTGCAACACCCACAAATGACAGGCGACGACAGGAGCTGGCCGATGTTGATGACGATCATCGCGGTTGGATTTTTTTTCAGCCGCTCCGCCATCAAATTAGTTTTAGTTTTACTTAGCTGATGACTTCGTCCCCCGCGTATCTCAATTAAAAAATCGCTCGCTTAATTGCACAGTTTAGCTGAAATTGATTAGCATACGGCGGTCGGATCGCAGCGATGATATAATCTCGCGGGTATAAATTAGAGGCAATTGCCAAAAAAAAATAACACGAAAAAAGTTAGCTAGAATTGCTTGATTTATGGCAATAAAATGAATGGGAATTGGCTTTAATTTATAGAGCGGGCTTCGGCTTAGTCATCAGGAAACTGTTTCGGTTTAGCATTAATTATTAAACATTTCTTTTGCATGTTTAGCTACATCATCAATAATATTTATAGCACCAGACGAGTCGATTTAGTCGATTAATTTATAAAATACATGTATTTTTGGCTACTTTTCTTTTTCTACTTTTACCTATAATGCAGAAAATGAATAAGAATGCTTATAACAAAATGTTTTCTTCGGTAGAATATAAATCTTTATACAATGAAGAGCCTTGTCCCAAAATTTGATTAAAATTAAACGCAATACATGGAAGTTATTACACAATAAAGATTTAAACCTTCTATCTTTCTCATTCGCACTTGCACTCGCATTAGCTGATTACATGCATTTTAAGGCGTTTATTAAAAACTTTTTTAATACCAAGCATTGACTACATGTTGTTTAATAAGCTTCATCTTTATTTACTTATTTATTTATTTGTTTATTAAAAAATAGTTATTTCCAGAGCTACAAGAACAAAACCTTTAATTTATTGCGCTAGCCACACTTAACCGGTACTAATTTAATTTTATAATATCAAATTTTATGAGTCTAACAAGTACTAGTAATTACGCTTAAAATTAATAAACACACAGCGACTTTAAAGTTGATCCCTCGCCGCTTAATGTCCAGCTTTAAATGGGAAAACTCGTAGCAAAATTACGCCATAAGTGAGTCGCTTTATTTATTTGGTGGTTGACTTCTTTTCGGCCAAATAAAATGGATTTCATTGCGAACGTATTGCGGCAGCGCGGCGAGGGCATAAAATAAAACTAACCCCCGAATCCGAGAGATACTCGTGGAAACCGCAGGAACTACAACTACTCGAGGCTATTTTACGGATATCAAAATACGATTCAGACAAATCCGGAGCAGGGAGCGGGTAGAAGGGGAGCTGGGAGCAGGGGGAACAGGGAGCTGGGAGCAATGACACCCAAAGCCCAAACCCCTTGGCTCATGAATGCGAATGTAAATGTTGTTGGCAACGTTGTCGTTGTGGCTCCGTGGCTGTTGCCGTTTGTCTCTGGTGCTCGAGTAAAAGTACAAGTTATGCGTCAAAACAACGAAAGCAGCCAAGGGGGCCGGCGACTGTTGTGGAGTGGAGTGGAGGATAAGGCCGAGAGGTTGAGGAGTCCAAGTTCGTTCCTCTAAATTGCTAGGCGAGGGCGTGGCCCAGAATCGTAAATCACTTTGAAGTGGGTCGTAGACGTCCGAGCTGCGTTCCAGACAACAAAAAGCAACAGCAGCACCAGATACCAGATACCAGAGCCGAGCCGAAGCCCTCTCTCTATATCTCCTTCTGGTACTATTCCCTCGAAGCCCCGCGGCGACAGGAAAAAGCACGCTAGGCGCTGCCAAAGCTGCTTATCCTGACACACGGTAGCCGTTAAGTGTCCAAGCCGGAGAAGTTAGCGGAAGGAAGGAAGCAAAGATAATGCCCCAGTCCACCACCGATCCGGCTGGCTGGCCAAATCAATCAGCAAATTTATTGATATCACTCATCACCCAAAGTTTTCGGAGCCCCGACCCAGTTAATAACAATAATTATTCAGTAAATTAAGCTGCACGCATCCTGAACGAGCAAGGAGCTTGTCGAGATCCTTCGATCTTGATCTGCTGCTCTTGAGTGTTGATGATGAGCTGACTTTACCAAAGTTGAGTGCCTGGGGGGATTGCGAGACACTTCATTGAAAGTCTGCAAATTGATCTGTAAAGGTACACGGTAACTGCTGAGAATAAAACTGGCACCTGTGCATGAAGAAATTAACCTAAAATTAACTTAAACTTAACTAAAAGAAAGTAAATAAAACTAAAACTAATTTACGAGGTTTATCTACTGAAGAGATTCTCCTCTTCATGCATGGATTAGGAAAACCAGAGCCTAACCGTAAGTTAAAGGAATCCTAAGATCTGTGGAATAAAATTTAACTCCTCAGCATTGACTTGAAGGGATGTATATCGTGGGCAATAGCCTGATATATCGAAATATCATATCGAAAATAATGTAAACATTGATATATAGAATTTTTAAATATATTGCGTTTAACTTTAAGCTGTCGATATTATCGAAAATCATTCACAAGGGGTTCCTTTATTCATTTTTCTCTTTTTCCGATATTCCAAGAATATAGATTTATTTAACATATCATATCGAAAATATCGTAAACTTTCAAATACCGATATTTAAAATATGGCAAATTATAACATTCGATGGTAACATCTTTTTTATCTATTTATCTTCTTATTATATATCTCTATTTTCGATTATATAGTTCCGACTTATAAATAATAGTACCGTTTTAGTTAATGCTCTTATTCACTAAGTTAGCTTTAAGTTTGTAACCAATTGTTAGCTTTAACTAAATAAATGAATAAATAATACCTCTTTATCACATTATCTCAGCTTTTATAAGTAACGATTATAGTATCGATACAGAATCGAACACATAACAAGATCGATATATCTATATTTTCTGCCATCTCTAATCAAAGGTATCATCTTCAGTGAAAGATCTCCGCAGGATGACTTTCTCCCATCCAAACTTCGCCTCTTCCCAGATCAATAGAAAAAAGTGGGCTATTTGGGAGTTAAAGAAGCCATACTATCAGTACGATCACTGAGCAAACTGCTCAAATTGTTCACATGAACGATTTGTCTTAGATGAAATTTAATTTGCAGGCGATTTAATAGAGCTATCAAAGTGAAATCTTCCAAAAGCTGAAGCTGCGACTGGTCGGCGGTGGCCGGCCAAAGTAGAAGGAGTCTGTGTGTGAGAGCGGGGGAAAAATGCGCCATCAACGCCAACATATTGTACAATACTATACATAAATTCCAGGGTAAGGCCCAACTTACCATATAATGACTACCTACCTTGATTACACACTCCTCCAGCTCCAGCTTCAGCCTCAGCCTCAGCTCCATCTCCATCTCCATCTCCAGGTCCAAGTTTAGCTCCTGATGCTGCTCTCTCTCGACATCCGCATCCACATCCTCTCGAGAGTGTTGAGGGTGTTGCTTTTAAGCTCCAACTGTTGCTGCTGCCGTGGTCGAAACCTGTGTTTAACCTGAAGAGGGTGCCAACATGCGGCGACCCAGGAGACCCGCCAGAAAGAGACAGCTACAGGGATGCCCGAAAGAGACGGGGCTAAAGAGACAGACAGAGAGAGAGAGAGCTGCGAAAGCTGCGTGCCAACTGACGACGCGCCTGATTGTGGTGCTGCGCTGGCTTCATTCCACTTAATTATTGTTATTTATTATTTTTATATTGTTTTGATGAGATGTTCAGCAGCATGTTGACGAAATGTCGAATTTGCAAATTGTTTAAATCAACTCCCGGGCGCTGCTTGGTCGGTCGGCCGGCGTATAATTGATCGATTGCAGGCTCGAGGCGTTCTGCGAAATTATCATAATTAGACTAAATGCAGGCTGCGAAAAGGGCTACCGATATTCCCTCGTTTTGCTTGGCTTTTTTTCTCTCGATTTTTCTTTTCTGATTTTTGTATTTATTTTTTTTTTTATTTTTTGACACTTGCTCTCTTATTGATGGCGCCCGAGTGGGGACGTTTGTGCAGAGATTTTGCGTTTGGTTGGCCTGTGGAATTCGCATTTAATTGCGTAATTGCAGGTAATTATTTACGCGGCAGAACTCCCTCTATTTTGGCCACTAATGACCGCAATCGATTACAGTTGAATACGGGTTAAATTAAGCGACTAATTCGGGGGACATCGGCTGCTGCTGCTCTGCTTAGGCATTTGCCAAATGCCAATTTCCAATTGCCAGCAGTTACCACTGTTGCAATTTTGCCCAATTCGAGTTTCGAATTCAAATTTAGGCCGCAGATCGTATATCAGGAGGTCCGGCAGAGACAGGGACAGGAGTCAGAGCCACAACGGTAGCCTGCAAGTGTCAGGGAAAACTAATGGAAATTGCTGTGGCCGAAACCCGTTCTCATTCGTACTCGCCAGTAATTTCTGTTTCTTATATTTCTTTTTTATTTTCGTTTTTTTTCTTTACCCCCTCTTTTTTCTGTCTGTCTCTGTTTCAGTTTTCCTTTTTGGCGCGTCCACACAATTAATTACAGCACAAAAATACAAAAAAATAAAAATAAAACCGAGGACCAGGCACACATACAGAGAGAGAGGAGACTCTGGGCAAGTGGAGGAGCTGGGATCCGGGATACGAGGAGAGAAACATTTTTCTTCTTACAGCGCAACCTGTAATTATCGTTCGATACAAATCGAAAAGCGAGAGACACAAAACAATTTATTATTGTGAATTAATAAATTTTATTTTCTCATTTTTGTCTTGTTTTCTGTCTTTTCTCTCGCTGGGTTCCTTTTTTCCATTTCCTTTTTTGCAAAAAAAAAAATATATATTCCACTTGGTGTGTGTGTGCTTGTGGGTCTGACAAGGCGCATATATCTTGGGCATTATCTTGTCATACGATCTGGCAGCGGCATTAAAATGCTAAAACGCAACAAAAAGCTGCAAACGTAAAAATACAGCAAAAAAAGAACTCAAAGAAATATCAGACGGAATTGTTTGTTATTGTGAAGCGGGGAAGGGACGAGGGTAAATTAGCCAATATTTTTTTTTTTTTGAGGCTGCAATAAAAAAAAGAGAAAATTTCAGCGTAATTTCCTCGTTCATTTCTAATTTGCACATAAAAAAGTTTAAGTTCACTTTAATCGCCCATTAGAAAAACTTGTTAACGATTTCTGCGAAAGTCGTTTGGCCGGCCGGCTTTATTATTTCTTTTTTTGTGGTTTTTTTTAGACCATTAAACTTAAACAACTAACTAAGCAGGCAGGAGTGCACGAGCCTACCTCCTTTTCCGTTTTTCTTTCCCCCAATTTCTGCCAAGATTACGCATACGCCGTGTATGTGTTTGTTAATCCTCGCGGGAAATCCGATTGGGGCGTGGCCCTGCTATGGAAATGTAATTTTTTTTTTTTTGTATCTCCTGTTTTATGACAACACCCGAAAGAGGAGACATTTAATGAAGTTTCAATGAAAACGACGAGAGACGAGAGAAAGAAAAACAAAACAAGAAACCAAACCAAAGGAAAAAAAAACGGAAAAAGGGGAGAAAATACGAAATACAGAGGCGAATAAAAAATCAAATAAAGAAATCAACCAACAAGCAGCGACGAGGAGCGTTTCGGTGATGACAATGACAAAATAAAAATACAAATAAAAAAGAAAAGAATGGGGCAACTCCTGGGATGGAAATGGGAACTGGGAACTGAGAACTGCAGTTAGCCCCCGCTTTTTGGCTATATGCGATTGGGAATGGGAATGGGACCTGGGCCATGGTCTCCCCTCGATTGAAATTAACGCAAAAAAGGCGTGGCAGCAACTGGCGGTGCGTTCCGGGGGGAAGAGTCAGCCGTACACAAACACAAGCACAACACAAGCGCCGATGTGCAATAAACAAACACTGGCAAACCACCAACACCAAACAGCAAAGGGGTGTTGTTCCAAGGGGGGTGGTGTCGCCACCCCCAGCACCCCAGGGTGCTCTATGCCTTTGACTGCCACTCAATTAGTTTTTATTGCGCTGTCAGCCAAACTGAGCCTAAAAAAAAAATATAAAGGAGAACAAGGGCGATGGATCTACCTCGTTTTGTCAGCTCATAAAAGTGTCACAGCAGCCAATTAAACGAGTGACAGCTTCTGCTCTTCTGAGATGATGTGAAAAATCTGATTTGAAATCTGATTTAAATCCAAGTTCAGGCCAAACACCAAGCAGATGATGATTGACAGCGCCGATCGCATGCCGAACCTCCCATTTTTCCAACCCCCGGCTAATCACCTGTTGCGAGTGTTGCGCAAATTGATTTTCATTAGCGTCCGACTAATTAATTGGCCCAAACGAACGAGCCAACGAACGAACGAACGAACGAGCCGCTGCCCAGCCTCTCTGATTAATTTGCATGTCGATTGGGGCCTAATGCCATACATGCACGGCCAAAAAGAGAAAAATATCTCAAGCTGATCGTATAGTTTGAGCTATAGGAGTGGGAAAAGGAAAAACAACTTTTACTGAGAAACTGAACAATTAACCAAGGAAATCCTTAATAAATTAAAGTATATTTTCCAACTAGAGACAACATTTGAGCCCCTTTCGTATGGCGTTATGCATCTTAAAGGTTATACTGGTGTGTCGCTGATTATAATCATCATAAGATCATGTTTCTAATCTAAAAACACACAAATTATCAATTAACCAATCAAATTCGTGCTAAAGTGGACCAAAACATGCGCTTCTCCTGTATGGCGTTACGCATCTTAAAGTTTATACTGTCTTTCGAGTGTCACAGACTTTAATAACATAAAAAATAGGAAAATAAAATGAAAGAATTTAATGTTTTCTTACTGCTGCTAAGTTTAATGAAAGCCATAATAAACCGAACTAGAATTGGCGCCTCTCTCGCATGACGTTACGCATCTTGTTGCATATGCTGTCATTAGCTTGACACAGAAAAATTAAAATAAATGTTTGAAAATAATATATCAAAGAATGATTGTTTTCTTTATTAACAGCGATGTTACGCATCTTGAACTTATGCTGTCAGTGCTGCGCAGCAGAATTAATATGTTAAATAATAAGAGCAATTAAGTCCGTATCTTTTTATTCAACAAAACGTCCTTCTCGCATCTTAAGCATCTTGAAGATTATACAAATAATTAATATTTGAACTAATAATGTAAAATCAGACATATTTGTATATATATTATAATCATTATTAATTTTATTCAACATGCGTCCAAATACTTCAAGTTCAACTAACTTTTAAGCCCATTTCCAAAGTTGCTGGCCACGCATTCTCCCCTAGATCTTGCCGCTCACTCATTAGCCGACAATTATCCAAAAACCGTATATATCTTAGAGATATATTCACCGACAGAAAAAAAGGGGGCGTATTGCCAACCTAGTTGAGAGTCAAAAAACCCGCTCGAAAGGCGAGAAAAAATAAACCAAATCCAACTTGAGATCCATTAACAAATGGATAAATGATATTTTTGCAGCTTTTTTTTTCGCTTTTGGTAATCTTTCTGCCAGCTATTTCTGCCCTCTACTTTTTCTTTTTTTTTTTTTTTTTGAAACTCGAAACTCGGCCGAGTGAAATTTCCATGTCAAAAGCGGCCTGGCCTCCACCCCATTGGCCATGCTAAATTTTCGTGATGCTGCGAAAGTCAAATAAAACCAAAAACAAAAATTAAACAACAACAAAAAAAAACAGCGCAAGCGAAAAACTTCAAAACAAAAAATGCCGACAGAAAAAAAATTGAGGGAAAAATATGTTAAAGAAAAGAAGCCACAAACAGCGGCCAGTCGCAGGGGGGGATACAAGAATGTAAAAGCCGAAACATTTTCGCAACGCTCTCGAAAAGCGAAAAGGCTTTGTAGGTAAGGTGGGGGGCTGCATTATCAATGTCGGACTTAGGGGGGAAGCGCAGAGGAGGGATCTCACCTGCCCCAATCCCCCAATCCGCAATCCGCAATCCTCAATTCCCGGCATCTGCATCTTTAACCTCGACGACTTGACGACTTTGACTTTTGTTATGGCAGCGCCAGCCCGGTCTCTCGGTACCGCGATCCCTCGATCCCAAGCTAATGCCCACGGGCCCGAGATACCGACGCGTTGAAGATTTTGTGCCAACCCACTTTTTGGTGCCCCAACTCCGGGAACTCTCCAACTCCAACTCCAATTCCAAGTCGAAGTCGAAGTCGGAGTCGGATTCGGCAGACATGGGGCAGACCTCAAGGAAGCATTTGCCTGCTTTCCGCGCTCATTTATTTAACGTTGCCATGAGAATTATTAAAAATTTTATTCGCATAATTTGTGAATTATTTTGTGTCTGGCGTTTTTTTTTTTATTTTTCGGTTTTGGCTTTGCTTAAGTTTCTTGCCACAAGTTTGGCCTTAGCTTGGGCTTTGGTTCTGCTCTCGTCTGTGGCTTCAACGCCAACGTTGTCGGTGGTGTCATGGTGCCACCACCACGTTCTTTAGTGGCCAAAAGCCTGTAAAGATATATTCCAGATCTGCACTTGCCAAAGCCTTAACCCTTGTGCTGATTGCACAAAGGTATGGTCTGTAAATAAATTGAGTTTATTTAACTCGCATAGAGACAATCTGGCTGATAATTTGTGCTTATAAAAAACTGTCTTTCGGAAGTCTAACTTTATGAACTTGGTATTTATAAAAGTAGCTCTATTTTTCTATTAAATAATAAAGAACTTTCACTTTGTTAATAAAAAGGAACCCTTAACAAATATCTCTCAACGATTGTTGCCCTTAAAGTGTATCTGAAACCATCTACCTTTCCCTTTTAATGATTTTAAAACTCTACAAAAACATATTCAAGTTCAGGTACCTCCTTCAAGAGCTCCTATAAGAAATAACTCGTTACAATAAATACCTACAATAATTTTTTATTTCCCTTTAACTAACGTCAGCGTTAGGGTTAAAACTATGATGGCGGCCCTCCGGAATGGGGGGAAGCCCCCCTTTTTAGGCGCTGCTGCCCACACACAAAAGCCGGCGAAATCTCGTTGAGCAAAAGCGTTTGTTTAACCACGCGATAAACATTTTTAATGCATAATAATAGCGCAAAACTAATTAAATTGTTCAATTAAAAGCTGAAAGGCGGCAAGAGCCAGGGCCCCAGCATTATAATTTCTCTTTCTCTGGCCAAAAAAGGTAAAAAACAAATCTATTTGGCCCCGAAAGCGTGCGCCAAGTCGATCAAGATATTAGCCAGTGAGTAAACGGGCTTTAATTGTGTTCTAAATTAATGCAATTAATTTAAGGAAAATCAATTAGCAAGGGAAAATAGTAAGATAACTAAGATATAACTAATTAAATAGATGCTAAAAGATAATGGGTACTTTAAGTGATATTTAAATAATATTTTTATATAATTTCACTTGGACAACATATGGCCGCTGCGTCACTGCGAAACTGACTCCTGTCTTGGCCTAATTTGGACAGAAAATCGGCAGGAACAAAGGCCCGGAACATGGCCTCTTTGATCAGCTGGCTCCCTGGTCAGCTGGGCCAAAGGGAATCCAGTGCTGTGCAATTAGGCTGCCCGCTTCGATTTGACATCATTAGGCCCAGGGAATCGGATCGGATCGAACTGCAGGTCCGGGCTTGGCTTTGAACCAGGCCGAAAGGCCAACTCATTACCTTGCCAATGGCCGAAATTCAGTTGCATTTCCAGGAATTGCACAAGCAAAAAACAAAGAAACACACACACACAAGAACACACCGAGGGCACTGAGCAGAGAGTCCTGGGGAAACACGAGCAAATTCATTCAGCAATTGCACTAATTACACAGTCAAGTGGCGCGGCAGTCGGCAGGTCAGTTCATTCATAGGACGAATCCATTTATCACTCGAAACTTCGGTTGCCTGCTGCGTTTAATTAGCCTCAAAGGCAAAAGGAGGCACAGGACCAGGACAGGGAGCCAGGCCATAGACATGGTAACAATTGCTATGACAAATTGCCAGGATTGTCCGAGGGCCTTTGCCTGCAATTTGCTGCACCAGCAGCAGCCTCAAGAGCAATTTTGTAATGAAATTAATTGAACTACGGCCGGAGCCGGCAGGCACTCTCCTGTCTATCCGGAGTTGCTCCAATTTCTGGTTGACGCCCCCCCGAGTAAAAAGAAACGTAGAAAATCTAATAAATGTTTTGTTCTCCATGCTGGGCACCCGTTGGGCATCCTTTTGACACCTGTTTGTTGTCCTGCGGTTGCCTAGGACCTCTGAACTGGACTACGCCGAGGCTGGGACCCGGCAAAAACTGTCTACAAATCATTCATCATCGGTCTCCCGTCGGATCCTCCATTCTGACCCCGGGAGCAACATTAACTTTTAGGACTCCGCTCCTTTTGCAACTTCACTCATCTTTCATATAAATGATTTCTCCGTTTCGTTCTTCGTTCTTCGCCCTCGATCTTCCTTCTTTATTCCTGTGGCTGTGTCTGTGTCCGTTTCTGTTTCTGTTTTTTGTTACTAACCCATAATTATGCGTCTTGTGACCCATTCCGCGCTGCCAGCGAGAAATGCAAGGCGAGCTGGGCCGCTGGAGCGAGGGGCAATTGGGAAAAGGGGCGAGGTATTAAATAAAAAGGGGCTGCACTTTGGCTGCTGCTGTTGCTGCTCTTGCTGCTCCAAAAAATACTCGGAATTTCCAGATACATATATCACTGAGCCGGGGCGAGAGCGAGACTCAAGGATGTGGCCAACGTCAAATCCGAGTCGGAATGGCCGCCAGGAGCCCAAAAAGCGGAGCAGGGCCAACAAATGATCTGTCTGCCAGCCTACAGGTGCAATTGAAGAGGAAAGGAGGGCTGGGCCCAGCGAAGAAGCTTCTTCTAATGCAGAAGAATACAGAAACCAAATCTTTGACCGCTTTGGAACGTGGGAAAGTATGAAATTTTGACTAAAACCATCAACTAAAGGTACAAAATATTAATATACTTTGGTTTAAGGAAATCTATATATTTACTTGATATTATTTAATGTAAATAAAACTTTTAACAATTTAAATAAGCCCAAACTGAAGACTTCTAGCAAGAGCTTGTCTGAATAAAGGCCTTCACATTTTAACCTCAGATTAAGGTATATGTTATAAGAAAATAAACCTTATAACAAGCCTTTACACAACAACAAATTATTACAATATTCTGAATACAGAAAAGTAATCAGAAATATAGCATAGATGTAGTTTGAAATCTTAAAATTAATCGCAGGTTAGGGATTTCTTATTTTGAACCTAAGGTTATACCTAAACTAATATATATATTAGTCCGATTCCCAAGGTATATTAATGAACATAAATAATCGCTAGGTTAAATGAGGAGTAAGTTGCTTTACATTTTTATTTCCGTCAAGCTGTAACCCGAAGTTAAGAAGTAAAGTCAAAAATCTCAACATGAGATGCAGGTTTAATTTAAAAGAAATAATTAAGCTCAGCACTTGAGCTTCCATGTCCACTCGATTACCATTTTCCAAATCGTGTGAAAATGTCGAGGGAAAAATATGGTTTAGTTTTAATTATAATTGATTTCGACTGCAGCCTCCGCGCGCCCGGCAGCGAGTGGAAATCGATTAATGAAGCCCGAAGGAAATTAATAAAAACAATTTTTCGAGCCACCGATTCCCAGTGATGGCCCAGAGACCTGGCGCCACTTTGGGCCGGCGCATAATTAACCAAACAAAGAGCCGCACAAGCCGTTAAAGTGTCGAAGTTGAAGTAGGAGTCCAAGCTACAGACGGATTCGGACTGCGCGACTCTGCCGGGCTCAAAGAGTCAGTCAGTCAAAGAGGCAACACAAAAGATTGGGCCGAAAAAAAAGGAAGAGGAAAAAATCACTATTTTGAGAGCCGAAACAAAAAAAAACCAATTCAAAAATGCGGCAAAGTACAAAGGCGAGGAGAGCATGAGGATGGGAAACTGTAACGAAACGAACTCTAAACCTAACCACCTACGTTCCAAAATTGATCGCCGCCGCCTGATGATGATGATGAGCATGATGATAATGATGATGGAGGACTCGAGAAAACAGAAATCATTAAGTGTGATTAAAATGCGCGAAAGGATGAAATGTTTTTCCCCCTCAACAAAACTCAATCAATATAACATTTTTCACTTTTGTTTTCAAGCCCCGAAATTGTGTGGGAAATTAACAAATTTGCCCATTTTGATGAGGGTTTGAGAAATGGCCAAGGATCCCAAAGGGGCAAGTGCACGCAGCTCCTAAAGGGGGTTTTCAAGCAAAAGTAGTTTCAAGGATTATTACCTGGAAACCCAGAAATGCATTCAATTACATAATCAAACAGTTAAATAATCGCTATTAATAATTTTTGTTAAATATTTACTTTTTCAGAGTTATTGTTGTTGAATTGTTGTAATAATATATTTTTTCTTAATAATAATTGTTCATATTTTATTTAAATTATTAAAAACTTCAGCTAAGAGCCGCACATTTACCTTTATTTGTTCTGAGAACATGTTAAGTAAGTGTATTCCATTAAGATTTGAAACATTGGTGAACCGTTGGTGAATCATTTTTAATTTGTTTGCATAATTGTAGCCCTTTTTGCCGTTTTTTTAATAAATGTTTTACTTAAAAATGGTTACATAAAAAACCAGAATTGTTCTTATACAAATTCCCAAAGACTTTGGCTAAATTTGTTAAAGACAAAATGCGGTTCTTTTTCTGCCATGGTTTTAATTATTACTAAACGTGGTGTAGCGTCATTTTTCGCAATTTGAGGTCTCCTTCTTTGCATTTGACTCACATCCCCTCAACGTTTTGCACTTGGGACAAATGCAAATAAAGCAGCAACTTAAATATATCATTTCTTTGGCTCGTTGCTGTCGTGGTCTCTGTGCCTGTTGTTGTTGGCCGTGGCAGCCTGTAATTAGCCGCAGACGTTGCCTGCCATTTGCCTTCATCTCTGACTTTCTGGCTTTCTGACTTTCTGGCTCCCTGTCCCCATCAACCATTCCCCATTCCATTGCCTCTTTATTTTTTTTATTTTTCTTTCGTTGTTTTTTGGCATCTTCAGCTGCCGGCGCAAGTTTCTAAGTTTTCAAATCCAAGTCAAGACTTTGGCCGAGACTCAAGTCCATGGCCAAAAGTTGCTTCTGCCGGCTCTCGTCGAGAGTTTTTGACGTTGGCCGTTTGACCTGCCAACTAAAAGTCCGGGGCAGGCTGCAGTTCTTGTCTCTCGACATGTTTTATTTTTTTTATTTTGTTGTTTTTTTTTTTAATTCTCTGCTGTGCTCTTTATTTTTTTTGTTTTGTGTTTGTAGGCGCAACTCGTAAAAGTCTAGACGTGATTATATCACGATTTCTATCGCCATTTTTGTTGTATTTTCCCCATCTTCTCTTGTTCGCAAAAAATGCTTCGATTCGAGTTGATTTTTTACCACAGACCTCTGAGCCTGTGAAAAATTCCTGGGAATTCTTTGGCGAACACAAAATATATAAATTTCTCATTAGCCACAAATGCGTGGGCCTCCAAACGGACGAAGAGGAGAAAGAGCTCCAGTTCTTAATGAGTTTGGATAAAAATAATATTAGTATGCCGCGGAGCACCAGAAATCCGAACGGTAAACTTTGGAGTTTCAAAAAAACGAATCAGAGAATTTTGTATTAAAGAAAATATTCCATTTTGGCTACATTTAATTTTATAATAGTTTTGTGTGTTCGTTTTTCCGCTCAACAAATTATTTATGAAAGGAAACATATTGAATGTTGTAAACCTTTATTAAGCATACGCCGTGGGGACCCAATTAGCCCCCGCCCCGCACAAAGTTTCCCACACACTCAAATATAATTAGAGACTTCGATAAAATGTAAATTTTTGAGAGAAATCCAACAGCAAACGGAACCATTTCGATTGAGTTGTCACGCCAAGCGAAAGGGTTCGAGAGGGTCCCGCGAGGCACAATAATCATTAATCAATAATGGGCCCCGTTTGGGCCAGGTCTTAACCCCTTGGCGGCCATTGCGGAAAAGCGTATATACTTTAATTTATACAAATGACAAAATAATTAAAATTACCCAGCTAGGCCGGTCCGAGCGTCAACTAGGCCATATATCATTACCTTAACAACAATGGCCAGTAGCCAGTAGCCAGTAACCAGAAACGAGGCACGAGCACGAAAGCGTCGTCCGTCCCTCACCTGTGCGCGGCACCCTTGCATTTGCCTTCCCTCACCTGTCGTCTCCGGCTAGACCCCCTCCCCCTTCCTGGTGACAATTTCCATTATTGACAAATTAATTGTCACCTTTTAACAAAATGCAGCCAAGCGGCCACTACGGGGATCCCAACAGTTAGTTCCCAAGCCCAAGCCAAGCCCTGGGCCGATTTCAATACAAATTACTGAACAAAAGAAGCACTTTCTTGGCCATTGTGCCGTAGAAATCACATAATTATGATTAGATCGCCCATATGCTGTTTAGTAAGTTACTAGTACGTTCCTAGTTCGTTTCTAATTTGAATAAAACGAAGTTTTAATACCTCATCTTGAAAGATACTATCTTACAATTGAATATCTTAAATAAAATTTGTGTCAGTAAAGTGATAGATCTGAAACTTGGAATGCACATGCATATAATTATAATTAACTATTTGTTTTAAGTACAAAATCGTAGTAATTTATTTAATACATATTTTACCCATATTTATATTTATATATAACCTAACCTAATTATAAATATTATATACAATTTCCTGCTTAATTTTAGTAAGAAAACATCTGAAACTAAATACTTTCATTCAGTCATTATATAGCTTATAAAAATATATAATATACCCCAGTATACCCTAGACTTTTGCCGCCCATTTTTGGGGCACAAAAAGCGTAAACGTCGAACACGTAAAACTTAGATTAGCGCCTTTTGTCGGCGCACAAGTGTCATTAGTTAGCGCAGGATACGGAATTCGGAATACGGAATATCGGATAAGGGACACAGCCCTGGAGGAGGTCGCGAAAGGCAGCCGGACTCGAGTTCTAATTAAATAGACACGACAATGGCACGAACCGCAAAGTTAATCATATTTTAATGTTCCAGCCAACCCCAAAGGCCTCTTCGGGCACCGGGCTGCCCTCCTCCTTGGCTAATTACAATAACAAGGCCAGCCTTGTGGCGAGTATTGTCATTAGGCAGGACTGCTTCTCGATAGCCATCGATGGCTCCTTTTCGTTCCTTTCGAGTCGAACTTTGACCTCTCTCTACCCCACCTGGCTGTCACTTAATAATTGAAGAGCAAACAGGGAGCTCCGCGGGAATGTAATCTATCTAATGCAGTCATTAATTTCATATTAACAAGGTGTGGATGGTAAATTAAGCGGGCACTGCCAAAAGGATAACGAGAAAGCAGCGAAGGATAAGGTGATATAGATAGGACATGGCAATACAGAATGTTCTTTATAGAGTTTACAATAACTTAAAGGAATCTCTTTTCTGTCTTAGCTGACATCTTTGGTTTTATTTTATTATTCGCATGGAAAACTATTTACTTGAAGAGCGTAAAAGGGACTCCTTTCTGGTCTGAATAGATGCAAAATGATGAGGCCCACTAAGTGAGTCATTTCCAGGGCATACGTTACTTTCTCTCTCTATATCTTTCGTATAATTAGCTCGTCAAAGGATACAATTTTGGGCTGAAGTTCAAGTTACTCCCCGTTTTCATTCATTAGTCCTTCTCAAGTTCAATTGCACTGGCTGTGAGTCCCATGTCCTCGCACTTTCGATGATCCGAGGCGAGCTGAGCTGAGCCGAAAGATAAATCTACAAATGTCGCAAACGAACGCCACGTGACCTTTGACACATTAGTGTCAGTTGTTGATGTGTATGTGTGTGTCTGTGTGTGTGTGTGTCCGGGAGGGGGGTGTAGGGGAGAAGTTTTAAAAACAGAAGGCTGAGCGAGAAATCCAAGTCAAAGGACAAACAGCACGACGAGGCAATTTACACAATTGTTGTCAAATTAAAGTGCATCCGCTTCGTTGGTCATTTAAAGCCAAAGGCCATAGATACAATTGCTGGCAAGATACTAGCAGCATTAGTTATTTATATAAAATATTTTAAATCAATAATGTTAGCTTGAGTAATACATATACTAGAGCTGATTAAGTCTCCGAAATGTGTTGTCCTAAAGAAACGCCCGAGGCTCCGACTCCTTAGTCAGCAAATTTATCTGCATGGTCTCTGCCCACACATGTACAGTATGCACATAATGTAAACAATGTCAATGTCATATTCTAATATTTTGGCTAAAACTAGCATTAAAATTACTTCAAAATATATATAAATTCATAGTCAATTGGTTGCTTACAATGTCAGTGTATTCTTAATTTCTAAATCGACTCGCCTGATGCTATTATTTTATTTGTATATTTTCTACGATACTTTTGGTCAGTATAAATATAAACTTCCATAAATATTCTAATTATATTACTTAGTATATCCGAAGTTCTACTCTAATTATTCGTATTTATATTTTTACAACAAAATAAAAAGAAAGTGGTAGATAAATCCCATTGTCTTGACCGCAACTGTAGGGCCCATCTAATGAGGCATCATGTACGCTTCTCAAAAACAGTTTCAGCCTGATTTGGCCACAAAAGGGAGCCAGTGACAATGTTGACGTTAATAAATTATAAAATGAAACTAATGACAAAACACATATAACGACCAAGGAGGAGGCAGCGGCGGCGGCGACTGGTGGGTGGTTTTCTTGGTGGCTTTTCCTGCTTTCTGGGTGGTTTTTCATTGCTTTCTGGGTGAGATTTTAAAATCTCGTCGCCGCCAGTCGCGGGGGTTGGAAAGCAATTTGGACCGCGTAACGAGCGCAAATTGTTTGCCCCCCACACACACACACTAACAATTTTTTTTGTTGGATGCTGTAAAGCGATCTAGGAGGAACATTATCGCTGGCTCGGAAAATAGCCACGTGACCGGGCTGGAAAACATATTCGATGCACCCCGTTGTTGTGGCGAAGCATGTCCTTGATTATTGTTTCTATCCGGATTCCACTTTTCAGGACATTTTTGACAAGCTTTATGTGGGGACAAAAGAGATATTTTTTTGGGTAAACAGTAGAGTTAATTAATCAACGGTCTTAGATGCATATTTATGTATTCTTTTTGTGGTTAAATGTCTAGTTTTGAATATAATAACAAAGGGGAAAATAAGGTTTATTTATTAACAGGAAACTTAATTATTTATTCGGTTCGGGGAGAAGATATATATTAGATAATATATAAGAATATATATTAGTCTACTTAATATCTCGCCGGTTACATATCAGAAATTAATTATTCTAATTTATATAATTACCTAAAGCTATCTTTTTAAATCTGAAATAATTGCAGATAATTTCTACTGAGATTTTTAATTTATTTAATGTGGCTGTCTGTCTTTTTTAGGCTTTAGAAAGATGGTTATATTTAAGATTTAAAAAGTAGTGTCTTTAATTAATTAACCAGCTAATTTAATTTATAATACAAGTGATTATTATAATTATTTTAATAACAAAATACCTTATTATATTAACAAATATTCAAGAATAATATATAATATAATAAATACGTTTCTTTGAAACCAAAAACCACAAAACCCTGAAAAACTATTAACTATTTCAACTAAGTCAACAAGCTAGTAATAGATTTTTTTCTATAAAAACCCAATGCTGCCATAAAGCATATCCTGCTCCATTTATCCGCCAGAATTTTAACCCCTCGCCACCGCACTCATCTTATCGCCTTTCTGCGTCCCTCTCTCTGGGCAATGATTTAATATTACTCATACGCCATGTAAGTTAATTAAAAATTCTTTCGAACATGAAATTAATTTTTTTCGCCGGCGCGTAGCCCATTGCCATCCCTCTCCCCGGCTCAGCCACGGACCACGTCGAGCCGGCTCTCACCTGGCCAGTTGATCTTTCTAGTTGGCTGGCACACCTGCAAGTGTCAGGGCTGCGCACTGGAGCCGGAGTTGGACTCCAAGACGGAGTTGGAGGCTTTTGGAGGAGACGTTGCGACGTCGTCGTCGTTGAGATCCACACAATTCGATAGTGCAAAGTGTGCCGCAAAGAGGAAAAACGAAAAAAAAAAAAAGAAGAAAATATCCAACCAACAACCAGCCGCAAAATCAAGAAATCAAGCAAAAATATTTTACAACGCAGCGCGCAGAGCGTTGCAACAAAAGCAAAGAGAAAAAAAAATTATTAAAAAAATAATTTCCAGAAATTGCTTTAATGCAAGCCACCAAGAGCAGAGACTGCTCCACCACGTGCCTTCTCTGTTTCTCTGCCGGCATTCAGTATTCTCTTGGCTTTTCTCCGGTGCCGGCGCACTTTATTAGATTTTTATCGGGCCCATGTTTAAAATGACTTGGGGTCTTTGGTATGTGCCCAGCGCCTGCAAGGAGCCTTACAATATACAACAAAGAAAAAAAAAAGACGATACGGAATGGAACAACAAACTTGCGGCCGAGTTGCAACTGCCACACAACTGTGGCGGAAAAACATGGCCACAACTGGGCGGCGAGGTGCGGCCGAAAAGTTGTCATTTCAAGGGGTCACAGTGCAGTAAGTTCCTTTATCTTTACCAAGGAAAAGGAACATAAAAAAGAATAAAATGATTATAAACAGTTTTCAATGCTTGAAAAATAAAGACTACAAAAATATTCCATATTATATCTATATACTTTAATAATGAATAAAATGATTACAAACATTTTGTAATACCTACAAAAAAGTACTACAAAATCAATGCTATCTTTGAGCTCCTTGGATAATGCAATTCCCAGGACCTGCCCTGCACCCGAGACTCCTTGGTGGGCTCGCTTGATCCTGCCTGCCTACCGTTATTATCCTCAAGTTCGAGATGCATTTAGAAGACATCAAGCGGCGCAAATGCTCGACAAATTGCATTTAAAATGCGAAGAAGCCCTGCGGCCTCATCGACGCGTCGTAATCTACGACTCATCCAATTTGCTGACACCCATCAATCAAGGCATCAAGCTCAAATCGCTGAGTGCTCGCTCAGCTGGGGGGGGGGGGGGGGGGGGGGGGGGGTTCAGGGGGGGGGGGTGGGCGTCGAACAAAATGATCGCCGGTTCATGCGCTCAATTGAGCATTCAATCAATGCGCACGCCCCAACGCCCAGAGAGAGTTTTTTCCTTTATTTTGATTTTGGTTCGTTGCTCGACTCAGCGGCTTTTGTTATTTTTGTTTCTTTTTTTTTGTTTTTTGACTATCCAGCAGCTGGCACAGTAGTCGGGCGTAGAGATGGCAGCGTGACAAGGTCGTGACTCGTGATCAAAGATCAAAAACTAACGGAGATTTATCTTTATTTGTTTTTCCTTTTTAAAAAAATCAAAAAGTTGTATCATTTTGAATTAAAAACTAGTTCACTTTAATGTAAAATAAATTAAGTAATTTAATCTTAACATGTTTCTTTTACAAAACATGGTTTATCATTGATTCCAGTTGCTTGATCGCAAAGTAAAACAACAAACAACTGCTGACTTTAAGACAGACTAGTTCATGTCCCCGACTCGCTGGTCAGCAAAGTCATATGCCCGGTCTCTGCTCACACCAATAGCTTATACGTTCGTTACTCAAACAAATGTAGCTCTAACATGTCAATTTCTAGCTTGGGCACCACTGCTTTGAAGCGCGAACTGCAAAAAGAGAGAATCGGCTCTCAGACGTTCTCCCTCTCTCATGAACCTTCGGCAAGCTTCGTGTGCTCATAACCCTCGTGAGCCCTGCCTGGGCAGCCCTGCTGCAACCAAACAAATCCCTGACGGATACCGACGAGGGCCTCCCTTCGTGTCACGCACGTACCACCAACTGGCGGTATTACCGATGCTTTCCTGTGGTGCCACCATCGTCTGACATTCAATTAGGCCCCGCAAAGAAAGCGACGGCTGCCTCCTGCAATCTGTGAGATCTCCGGTGGGTGTTGCACTTCACTGGTTCGCTGGATTGGTGCGCCGCTTCGGTGGCTCAATGGATTGCTGGTTTCGGGGATCCCGTGAATCGCTGGATCGGTGGCTGTTGCACCAAAACTGCACCTGTACATAATTTGCCTATTCACGTATCGACGGCGTCGGCGTCGGCGGCTTTTGAAATCAAATTAACAGCCGCAATGGGCCACGTAGAGAGACGAGACGCCTTGGACTCTTGAAAGAAATCCCACCGTCTTTTCTGTCCGGTCATCTTTACATCAGCAGTTTTTGGCTGCGCAAAACTTAAAAGCATTTTGAGTGCGTCTTTAACAGAAGCTCCGCGGTGTCCCCGATCCACATCCCAATCCCCATCTTCCCTCCCCGGCTCCTCGTCAGCAAAACTGCGGCCCCTTGTTGATTGATGTCAAGTTAAAAGTAGCGAAAGCAAAAGTCCAGGCGACGGCACCTTATCGCTCCAAGATCGAGGATGCCGTCATCGTCATCCTCATCATCATCATCATCATCGCTGGGCTTATTCCCAAGACACTCTTCTGGGCAACGTCAAGGTCGATTCTGGGCTAAGGAAAAGCCCAGACAAGGGTTTTTTTTAATACTACAACTTACAAGTTATTAACTAGCATTAGGCTTAGTTTTAATTCCGATTTTTCTGGTTTAACTTTGCTAAGACCATATGTAAAGGCTTACCAAAAACTGCCAAAAAAAAATCGCCCTGCGAAGTGGCACAAAATTCAACTGGCTGGCAAAAGGTAGAAGGAACGGCCCTCCGTTGCGCAGCTACTTATTTCTAAGAAATAAAAACCGCCTGGGCGTGTCGCCTCCGCCTGGACCGCCCCTGAATCCAGAATCCAGGAGAGCCCAGCCGAATCGCAAGCGGAATCCAGCCCGGGAATATATACCCGGAGTCGCAGAAGTTGAGGAGTCGCAGCTCGCTTTGATAGGCCTCTTTGGCCCTTTGGCACTCATGCGCGCCACTTTCAATAAAACACCCACTTTTCAGGGACGTTCCCTCACCTCTTCCTCCTTTAACCCAACCAAAAAATTATGGAAGGGTATTCCCCATTTAGTTGCAAGTTTGTAACAAGATATAAATATATTTCAGTTCGTGAAAACAGAAGAAAAGACTGCGAAAAAGGATTCCATTTACCCTTAATCCTTAGGCACACTTTATAATATATAAATAAATATACTTAATTATAACTAAAAGGAAGGATATTGAAACTTCGGCCTGCCAATACGTATTTAATTTTTTTCTTTTTTTTGGCAAATGTTCCCCGCAAGTCAGTGGAAAGACGAGGAAAAAAATGGCACACAGAGCGTCGGGTGAATGAGCAACCCTTTTTAGATTAACTGACTCCTTACGCACTTGGCACTGGGAGACTGTGAACGGGCTAGGGGGTGGATTCGAGGGGGTGGAGCCAGAGGAGAAGACAGTCTGGCTGTCGTTTTGGCTTTCGCTTTCATTCGATATTAAAAGCGGCCCAATCATTGAAGCCATCTTTTAGCCAAGCGAAGCCTAAAATACTCTTAACAAGAATTGAAACGTTTCTTAACTTAAAAACGGAATGACAATATTTTTAATACTATTAGTATTTACAATAAAGATTTACAATTTATATTTACCAATTTTATTTACAAAATATATTTACAAATTATATTTCCCAATTAAATTAAGAAATATTAAAATTATTTTTACATTACCTATTTACAAATTATATTAACTATTAAAGTTAACTTTAGGTAGGCAAACTTTTAATATATTTTGAGTACAAGTTGAAAGATGAAACACAAAAAATTGACTTAAAATATTAAAACCCACGTGCTTATTTTTATAATAGATTAAACTTTAAGAAGCTTCAAGTTTTTAACAAAAACTTTAATAATATTATGACCAATTACAGTAACAAATTAAAAGGTTTTTTTTTTTGTTTAATGGGAAATAAACCTTGATTTCTTTTGCAAAAGCATCCATTGAAACATAAGGTTATACAAAATTTGATAATATCAAAAAGATAATGCTGAAAAACACTCTTTATAATGTCAATTTTTGTGAAAGTTTCCTTGGTAAATGTTAATTCATTTGATTGTTAATTTAAAAAGATCTATACAATGTAAAAATCTCTTTCTTCTTGGAAAAAAGTGTTTTATCAACAAAATATAAATGCAAAGGAAAGAAATACCAAGTACAAAAAACCATTGAAGTTTAATTTTCGCGTAGTACCCTTAAGTATTTCCACATATTCAAGTATGAAGTATATCCAAGTACAATAATGACTTTAAGCTGCGTATAAGTTTGAAAACTATCGATTTGCCGGAGTTCTTGCAAACACCATCAGCTATGCATGAGACCCCAATGAGACCTATTTTGCTACACGGCATACGGATGAGTCCTTTTGCAAGCCTTTCAAAGCTATTCCAAGGATGTGAAGCGAGCTGAAAAATGGGTGTCAACGCATGAAACGCAACAAACAGTCATTTTGTGTGCGGTGGCAGGATTAAAAAAGCCAAAAAGGAGGCAGGCGGGCGGGACATCAAAGAGTTGAGTTGGCAAACTCAAATAACCCCATCGCAGGACTCAAAAAGGGTTCGCCAAATTGCCGGGCGACGGCGTCCATTCATTTGAATGCGACGGCGACAGGGGGGCAGACGTTCGACTGATTTTGCGTTTTGTGTTCCAGGATGTGCGTGAGCGCAAGGATTCACTGGCATACTGGGGGGCCCTAGGACTGCCTCTCTCTCTCTCTCTCTCTCTCTAATGCTAATGCGAAAACGCAGGCAATTGGAAAATTTATTCAATTGCTGGCAATTCAACTAAATCACTCATTGGCTTTATTATGTGCGCCTAATTTAAATACACGCGCTGTGTGTCCTGGCCTGTGCGACTTTGTGTGACTTTGCCACAGCCCAAATTTTGCCGCATTAGCATAGGGCCATCCAGCTTTGCTGGAAATAATTCGAAAATTGAAATTACTTTGTCTTCTGCGGCTTGATTAAAGGCATATTGCCACCGTCAGTCAGTCAACCAAGTCGATGAAGTCTGCTCAATCTTCTGCTGAGTCAGCACATTTTATAGCGGTTGTGGGTGTGGTAAACCGTTAGTTCATTTGCTAATAAAGTAACTCAAGTTGTTTTCCTTGCGGTAGATTTACTATTTACAATATTGATATTTATATTTAAATTAAACGGTGCCTAACTCGATTTAATATTATTTTGGTTGCCCTCATATGTACTTTCACAGCAAACAAAATGTAGCTGCTGCTAATCACATCAACCAACACTACTTTTTTTAATTAATTACAATAGTTATTAACCAGCGTTCCTTGTTATCATATTTTAATTACAACAACTACATGCAAGGATAACTGTATATATTTTCAAGGAAAAAAGTATGCCTGCTTCAAGCTACCTTGACCAACAGTGATTTCTTATATTTTTTCAGTATTTATCTTAGAAATATGCTTGAGTTTTATTTTATTTTTAGGCAGTTAATGGCACGTTATATAGATTATGTTATTATGTATTTTGAATTACAATTTTCATCCATTTATCAAGACTTCTTTGCAGGCTTAAGTGTCAAGTCTTCTAAGTTTTGGAAGAAATAAAATACAATAAAATAGAACGCACTGAACTCTTATTAAATTGTAATGGGTAAGTAATATTTATAACAATCTGATTAATACTTTTGATTATTAAAACAACACAGTTCTTTTCAAGGGCTTGACACCCTATTTGGAGTGTCTGAAGATGACGCACGATTCCAACTAAGAACCCTTTTCCACAGCCATGGGATATGGTGTTCTGACCATTTCAGAATATCGCTGACTTTATAATTCCCGGCTCTGACTAATGCCGGCTTATACGACGAATGGAGTGGAGCCAGAGAGCAATTCTGAAAATATTTCCAAATACGATAAATCAGTTGGCATTACACGCGGCCGGCCAAGTAATCAGCCCGAGGCCCTGAAATATTTCAACTTAATATTTTCCTTTTTTCTACATTTGCTGCTGCTGCTTCTGCTCCTGCTGTCCCGATAATTATAGTCTACAGTTAACAGGGCACATAAAGCATAAAATGGCATCGCATATGAGTCGCTCAGGCAGCTGGGGCCCCTCTCCGACTTCTGTCATGACAATTGATGTGAAATATAAGGCCACATACATACATATCCTTTGCGTTTCTCAGCGATCTGGGAACCGCGGCCACTTCCCGTCAGGTGTCGCAGGGCAAGGAAATTCGATCGGGTTGGCTGGCAGGCTAATCAATGCCAATAGCGATCCGATTCGATCGCATCAGTGTATCCGTATCTGTATCAGCATCTGGGGCCAAAATGTATCTAATGCCGCAATTGCGCACAATGCGCACAAGAGGACAAGAGCACGACAGCGCGACAGGATGTGTCAAGGATATCCGCTGTCGCATAAGTCTCTCATATTCGCCAAATCTTTGTGTGTGTTTTGTTTGTGTTGCGTTTAATTTTTCCGCTTGGCTCTCTGGCCAAGACGATGATAAATGCGATCCGCCGAAATCGCATACAATATTCATTGCTAAAATCGTAAAGAAAGTACGGCAGGCGGGGGAGGTGTCGCCGTACAGGAAGCCCGAGCTTGACACATGAAACGTCCTGCCTCGTTGAGAGGGGAAGGAATTATTAAGGACGAACTATGTATTCCCTTTTCGAGTTGCAAATACATATGGGAAACATTAAGGGAAATCAGCTTGCGTTAAAGAAGTTCCCCCTAATTGTTAATAATAAAACTTTGAGCATTAAATCATTTTATTTGCCCTTAATATTATTGCATGGCCCGGCGCCACCTCCTCCATTTCCATCCAACTCATTTAGTCAGTGGCAAGTTGGTGGAAAATGCTGCAGCAAATGTGATCAGAAAGTGGAAAAACTCGGTGCGGGCTTAACGAAGCGGCGAAGTCCAATGCTGGTCGGTCCTCTTATCCGATTTCCCCCATTGTGTTCGCCAATTGTTTGGCGCTGCGATTCGCTCGCTTTTTTTATGCATTTTTTATGTATATCGAGTACATGATTGTGTTCGCTGTTCGACAAGTTCATAAAAAATGCAAACACGCCGCTCCATGCTGCTATGTTTGCCATCCGCCCGTGATTTATGCATTCGCGCTAAGAGAGAGAGAGAGGGAGAGTGCTCTTCTGGCCCATTGTTGGCCGGATTTCTGATTTCTGATTCCGGACACCGGATTCCTTGTTCCTGATTCCCGAATCCTGAGCTCGTACTGACCGTGCGGCATCGATTTCCATTTCCATTCCATTTCCGCTTCCGCTGGCCATAACAAAAAAATGTCTATGCAAATTTTCGTTGTTTACTCTGTCAGCTTTTTTGTGGTCTTTGTTGCCTGTTGTTCGAGTGTCGATTTCGAGTGGCAAAAAAAAACAAACACACACACAAGTGCCTCAAGAGGCAGATACATATGTCCGGGTGGAAGCCTCCTTATTCATTTTCCAGGCAGTTTAAGAGAAGCCCATAAATTAATCAAAATTAATAAATAATTTGAAAGGGAAGCTCAGCTAAATTTAAGAAGAATCTTTTGCTGGGATTTTGTCAAAAAAATGAGAGCCTTAGAGTAATGAATGTTTTCTTAAGCTTTCTAACATAAATAAAGCCAAAAACAACCTAGACAGAGGCTTAAATATATATTAAGAAATATCTATATTTACTGGTAATTTTAATCTTTTATTTTGTATTATTCTTTAGCCTCTGCCCCTAGATATACATATATTTATAACAATTGTTTTTATAGCCCATTTAATAGCCCTTTTAATACCATTTAATCTCTCTTCCTTTTCTGTTTGTCAAGAACCGCTTCCGAAGCCTACAGGGTGCCGCATTTCGTGCGCTTGAGTACCCTACACTAGAAAATAAGAATACATTTGTAGCACTCCAATAAGTACCTCGTTATTACAAGTTCCTGAGAAAAAAATATATCAATTTATTTTGCGACAAAATGTATATTTCCCTAAAGTTGTAAATTATATTTTAGCCATAAATACGTAAGATTTGTTCAAGCTTATTACATAAATTTGTCAGCGGAAAAATAACGTATGGCAGTGCGAATTTTTATATTTATTTAAGGGTTTTGTTTAGTGTCCGCTATAAATAATAGAAATTGCCCACTTCAAGTCCATTGTTCAGCATCGTTTTTTTCCTTTTTTGTTTCCTTATATTTATTTTTTATTTTTTTTTTGTTCACACATTGTTGTTAGTTCAGCTCAGTCTCCGACTGAGGTAACCCTCATGACAGGGCCAGGAACCCACTATCCAGAAACCGAGAACCGAATCCAAATGAACCGAACCGGACTTCATGGGGCCACACACACACTTTGTAAGTGTTTTGCGGTCGTAAATAACCTCGAATAGTTCGCAGTCGTTGCTGAAGTTTTGTTACATGGCATAAATCAAATTCTTGATTTATAATAATTGCAAAAACACTCAGTTAACTCTGGGTGTGTGGGGACAGCGCCAGGGGAGCGACGGGAACCTGGAACTGTCCGACACATGTCAACCGACTTGGTTGCCCTCGGAGCGCCGCCGGTGGAGCGATGCCTCCTGCCTCCTGCCTCCTGGCATGGAACACTCGTAATTGTTGTTGTTGTGGGTCCCACACACACGTCAGCGCCAGACACCGTACTTCATATTACTACGGAGTAAGGGCTTCCAAAGATCACAGAAAATTAAGAGATTTTATAAACATAAAATGAGTTATTTAACATAGAAATTTATGATCGTAATATGGGAATGTATATCGAAAGTAACAAATTCCAAATGATGTATCGACAAATATATCGTGTTCAAACTTTACATCGCATTTCACGTTTAAATATATTATTACACAAAAAAAGAAACCCGATCTTTTCAATTTAATTTATTTATCACTCTTTTCGATTAATGTTGGCCCGATATATCAAACAGAATATCGATTTATCGCACTTATGTATATCTTAAAGTTAAGACATCGATTTAGATATTAAAGCATTAAATATCAATACTGTTTTGATACTTTCTGCAATTCCTAATAGGTTACCCACACCCACAAGCCACATCGCCCCCGAAAAAACTCTCCGATACCCTGTAAAAGCGGAAATCACACCGAAAAGCAGGCGCAGCAAATCGATTTATTCCCTTCGAAAGGGAGAATTTTTTGGTAAGCAGAAGGAAAAGGAAAAACTTAATCAATTCGCAACGCTTTTTTTGTGGTCATAATGTGCGGCGCATTCATGGAAAATATACCAAATGGGGCGTGGCATTCGGGGGGGCAGACATTTAAATGCATTTTAATAGATTTTCCATTCGTTACTAGATTCGGTTCCGTTTGCGATGTTTGTTGTTCCAGGAAACGGAAAACAAAACGCACGCTACTGTATGTGTTTGTGTGTGGGCGGTGGGTGGATGTGGGCCGAGGAGAGGGCGTGGCCCATATATCGATAAACCGCAGCAAATCGAAAGAAACATTCGTTTGACACAAACAAATAAGCGAAGCGCGAACAATAAAATCAAATTAAATGCAGCAGAAAAGGAGCAATTTACTCGAGTCCTTTTTCTTGGTTCCCCGTTTCCCTCCTTTTTTTTTTGTTACCCTTGTGTGAGTTTTGTATGAAAGGCGCCTGGTCATTGTGGGGCCATTAGCGGTCCTCGAGCGCCTTACACCATTTCCCCGATGCCGCCGCTGCTGCTGTTGTGAGTTTTCCCTCTTTTTCCCCGTTTTTTTTTTTTCTTTTCTGTGCTGTCAGCATGAGAAGTGGAAAATTTATTGACTGCACATATGTCGCACTTTTTCCATTGGCTCCTGCCACAAAATCGAGTCCTTAATGCCGGCCCACTCCTAATGCACACATAAATATTTTAATTTGTATGCCGCAGATGCCGCCTCGATTGAGTTGTTCGTTGTCCGTTGTCCGTTGTCCGGCCAGGGTCCTTAGTATCCTTTTGGGCCACTTTAGTGGTCGCATCGTATCGAATCGAATGTAGCCCCCTTGCCCCTGTTTGGCCACAGCCTTCAATCCTTCATATCCTTAACGATTGTCACGGTTTGATGTGCTCGGCATTGATTGGGTCACGTGCCGGAGCACTCCTCCTCACATCGAACGGAGGTGGACTCATCGATATTCATAGGAAAATGCCCGGTTGGGTAATTATTTGATATTCAAATGCGGCCAGGCAAGGTCCCCAAGGACTATGTGGATTTTGTTCAACATTTTTCCGGGGTTAACTATGCGTGCATAATATTCCCAGAATTACTTAGAAAGAAAGTTCAGGCTTAAAGGTGTTTTCTAGAGTTATTCTTGAATATTTTAAAGATTTCCATTTTACACTAAAATAATGTATTAATAAACCTAAAGTCATTATAAAAATGAAGACATTATCATGTCTCGTAATCGGCATTCGTCACAAAGTCAAATGGCAATCCATTTGTAAGCAATTTATCCTTAGATTGCGATTCGGTTGCGATTATCCTTTAAGCACATGTCATCTTTGCCTCCAAGATCAGCACCCGCATTGGAACGAAAACAGAGGTCCTTAACCATATGCCGCAACTATGTATACCGGGTCAGAAGACAAAGGACACAGGACTCTCGATCGACCGCAGGACGTACCAAAATTTTATAATCACCGATGACCGATGTCGCAACGCCTACCGCCACCGCCTCCCCAAAGAAAGAAACAAAAAAAAAGAGAGAAAAAAATGTCGAAAAGTGAAAACCAATAAATACACAGAGTGCCGAGAAAACCAAAAACATTTTCTAGTTAAGTCATGTTCGTTCGGTCAGCCTGAAGGACCTTTTTTTTTTTAGACACGCTCGCTTAGCGCAGGCAGCGAGATAATCTCAACTCAATTTGCTGTCCTCTCGGGCACCGAGGATCGCAGGTCCTGGGCGCCGAACATCAAAACACCGATTCCGTGGAAACGTCAAGGAGCAAGAGAAGCGAAAGAGAGAGAGAGTCAAGTGTGTGCGGTTCCGATTATTTATGTTATGTAGCCCCCGATCGAAATTAGAGCGATCTCTGGTTACCTCGCACTCCGCCTCGGACAGCGCCACTTGAGAGAATCCGAGATGATGCTGCCGAAGGATCTGGAGGATCTGGAGCGTGCCCAGAAGTCGAACTTACTCAAAGTCGAGTATGTGTGACAACACTTTGGGTTATGTTCCACTTGGAATTGAGCTCTCGGTCCCGGGATTTGGGTTTGGTTTTGGGGTTTGCACAACTTGGAGTGGCCTTACATCGGTCTCTCACTCCCTGGTGTCGGTTGGCCACCAATTCTGGGAACTTGCCCCGACGCTGATCTGATATTTGTGCCGCTGCCCTAAGTGGCCACTTGCGCGCTATGACTTCATATTCCCATCTGTGATGTGATTTCATAATTTGTTTAATTTGTGTTTTCTGACAGGTTTCAAATCACTTTCCCCCGATATAGTCAGTAGGTAAGCTATAATCCAATTAAGGTAGTAGAATATGGGGTAATTCTTTCAGGAGTACTATTATAAATCGATATTGTGGTTGGCAATAATTGACATGAATAATAACTATGAACTAGGAATTGCAGAAAATATAGATATATCGTTACTGCATCGAATTTTAACGAGAAACTTGATATTTAAATCGATATATTTATGTAGCGTTACTGCTTCGATTCTTGCAACGAGAGTCCAGTTTTTTAATCGTGATTTAATATTAACATTCTGTTTGATATTTACGACTGGAAAATAAAACAAATAAGTTAAATACCTGTGCATGATATTTTTCAATAATATGTTTATCCTTAAATGCGACATTTCTCGATATATAAATTGCTGATACGATATCATCGACATTTTGTCGTTATATCCTATTGGAATTTCCTTTCTTTTTGTATAAATACATCTGTACTTTAAAGCTTTGGTGACCACAGCCAACGAGTTAACGTTAGTCAGCATATTTCTCTGCTTGGCCTCTGCTCGCACATGTACTATGTGCACGAAATGAAAACAATGCTCCAGTGCAGTAAGATTATAATTTTAGGCTAAATCTATCTGCTGAAAGAAATACTTCATGAAAGCCTCCAAGGTTCTTAAAATTCTAATAATAATAAAATTCTAATCCTTGCAAATTGAAATATAATCTTTTTAGTACTACGTTCTCTATTCTGAAGTAATTTTAGAGTAACTCCACCTTCTTAATATTTTAATTATTATTATATCTTTTTTTTATTTATTATTATATATTTATTGTATATATTTATATTTTTACATATATATTTTTTTATACTCACATTTCTTGGTGATCATTTCAAGCTGGGAAATCTATAAACAAAATCTATAAACAAAATGAAATGAAAAAGAAAAAGGCCTATTACCAGCGACTGTGTAACCCATACTTAAAATTACACTTTCGCCCCGAACAAGTCTTTGGGCCATTAAACTGACCAAAAAACAGAGGAGACGGCCACGAATACGAATACGAATACGAATACCTCATGTTCGGGTTAACTCCTCTACGCAATAAACGAGAGACGCGAAGAAAAATTAACAAATCATAACATCATCATTTATCATCATTAAGCTGCAAGATTTTATTTTGTATCTCTTGGTTGTACTTTTTATTTTGGATTTTTCCCCCATTTCGGTTTTGTTTTCTCGCCGCTGACCGCAGACTTCAGTTATAAATCAATCAGATTTTGTTTGCCATTTAGTGGGGCCCCAAAAAAAAAAAAAGAAGAAGGGCGGCGGAAAAAGGGTTAGAGGCTGGCGGCCAACGCGGCGTATGATTAACGTGCGTGTGAAGTTGTCGGGCGGCCCCATCACACCCATCCCGAAAAAAAAAAAATGCCCATGGATATGGGACTAGGTTGGGGGGAGGTGGAGAAACTGGGAAACTGGGTAGTGGTCTCTACCAATCCGCCGAGGTTGTCAACCGCTTGCACAATCCCACAGGCGACCGACTCTGACTGCACCAAAATGGAGACCCGGCGACCGGCAATGGGCGTGGGCTCTTTTGGGGGCTTGGCGCTCACTCAACTTGAAAATTGATTGATGCCCGGGCAGGGCAGCCGCAGAGAGCAGAGGGCATAAATCAATATTTTATATTGGCCGCAATCGATCTGCGATCTGCGATCAGCGCGATCTTTTCCTTTTGGATTGCCAATCTTCACGCCATCATCGTTTCGCTGCGACACCAAAAGGTTTTTTCCCCGTTTTAATTACAAAAAACCCAGCTTGGCCCGATATTAATTGAGAGGGATTTGTAGGGGGGAAAATCGGGTCTAGGAGGCCCGGGCCTCCAAATGGAAAAGACGGGCGAGCAAATTGACTTCCCATTGATTGTCTCCGATTGAAAAATGCCCGCCTTGAGTTATGATCCTCCAGCAGGAGCAGAGCTTAAATTAAATTGAAGGCAAATGACACTATAGTTTCCGCCGGGCTTTGCTTACTATTCGTACAGTGTACTCAAGCACGTGCTTGTTAGGGTTAAAGTATAGATTAAGTTGGCGTGGAAATGAACTACTGACATGCTGGCAGGCGCACCAAGTTGATTAAGAAGGAAGTTTATAGTTTGGGAATGATGTTGTTGAGTTTATGATGTTGAATTAAACATACCGAATATATAGAAACCTATAAATTTACTGTATAATAATGTAACATTTATTGTGTGCCTTGATAATGGCTTTGGGCAAACCTTGGCGGCGATCAGCAGATCAAATTCGCCGGAAGTTGGCAAGCTTCCTCTCCCTACCCTTTAAGGATCCCTATGGGAACCCATCCCTAGCAGAGATCAGAGAACAACCCTTAAGGGGGACAACCCAAAGGGTGTGCGCGTCTGGATCATAAAGAAATATAAAACAGGAATTGCTTTTGTTTTCCAATATAATTTTGTTCGTTTTTTTTTATTGTTAGGATTTTGTTTGTGTTGGGGATTTTTTGTCGCCGGTTTGTTGTATATATATATAGATATATATATATATATAATTTATCTTAAAGACAATTAACAATTATTATGGTACACAACTAGATGGTTTTCTCTCATTCTATATGGTATGGCTTAAATAATACTAATTATTTATGTACACACATGCAAAAAAAATTTCCTTAACTTTAGTTCAAAAAAAAAAAAAGAATAAAAAAATTCAAGTCCTAGGAGCTATAGTTAATATATAATATTATTTAATTTAGTTGTGTATATATAGGTTTTTTTTTTGGGGGATTTTCACATTCATTTTTTTTTTTTGTCAACAATAAACACTGAAAAAAAACACACTAGAGGTTCGTTCTACGTTCGCCGTTCGGGTATTTCGGGACTTTATGGCTTGGTTTTTGATCCTTAAACTGTAACAACAACTGGTTCGTCCACATCCTAGGCTGTGGCATGCGGATGGTAGGCCGCTGCCCAGGCATTGTGATGATGATGCGGATGCGGATGCGGGTAGCCATAGCCGTGGGCCGTGCTCGCTCCAAACTCCGCCGGATAGCTGGCCGCATACTCGGATTTCATGTGGCAACTGGAGCTGGAGTCCTGGCTCGCTCCGCTGGCCAGTCCGCTCATGGTCAGGCCGTATTCAGCCGCCAACTGTGACTCACTCTGCATGGCCAAAGCCGCATAATGGTGCTGAGCCAGTACCGTTGCGGAGGCGGCGGGCGAGGAAGCGGATCCGGAAACGGAGCCAGAGCCGGCACCGGATCCGGTGACGGCAACAGCAGCGGCTGCTGCTGCGGCAGCGGCGGCGGCTGCTGCGGCGGCTGGTGAACTGGCGCTGGAGGAATTCGCTGAGGTAGTGACTGGCTGTATGGCACGGCTGCTCCATGGCTCATAGCTGGCCATTTGCTGGGCGGCAGCGGCGGCGGCTTGCTGCTGCTGCTGCTGTTGCTGATGCTGCTGGAAGAGCGGTGGTGGAGGCGGCGGTGGATTCGCCGTTGTCGTGGCCGCCGCCGCCTGCTGATAGAGACTGGCATAGGGCGTATAGTTGACAAGTGGCGCCGCTGCTGCCTCTGGCTGCTCCTGCTTGAACTCAACGGGCGATGGAGTTAGCGGCTTGCCGCCACCCTTTTTCTCCTTCTTCTCCTGCTTAATGGCCGCCGCCGCGGCCGCTTGCTCCTTGGCCTCCGCTGCCAGGGCCTTCTTGCTCTTCTTATCCTTGAAATGCGTCTTCTTGTGCTTGCTGAGGTGATCGCTGCGCGAGAACTTCTTGGAGCAGATGGGGCAGGCATAGGGACGATAGTTGGTGTGCGTCCGTCCGTGCCGCTGCAGCTCGTCGGAGCGGGAGAAGCGCTTGCCGCAGGTGAGGCAGAGGAACGGCCGCTCGCCCGTATGCCAGCGCAGGTGAGTCTTCAAGTGCGAGGCCTTGCCGTACAGCCGTTCGCAGCCGGGAATGTGGCAAATGTGCTGCTTGCGGCCGCGCTCATCCGGACCCACGATCGGTGGCAGGCCGCTCATCTCGTTGGTGCAATTGGGGCACGTGCAGCGCACGGAGCGGCGCTGCAACTGTGTCTGGAAGGCAATATCGTCGAAGTTGAAGCCCGGATAGCTCTGGGAACTCCAGGGCTGATACAGGCGCTCCTGGTGCGAGAACCAGGCCGCGGAGGAGGACATGCCCACCGCGTTGCCATAATAATCGGAAGCGTACTGTGCGTAGGGGAACTGGCTTCTGGAAGGAGATGAAAATAAAGGGAAATATGGATTAGTATTTAAATCAAAAGTATCTATGCTTTCATATAAATGAAATTCTTATTAAAAAGCTAGCCCGCTTAATTACTAGTTCTTTAATGACTGCTTTATTCATATTATTAATAGCCAATAGTAACCAACAATTAGCTTGCTGTGATCGTTATATAGCGGCAACTAAGCCATACTTTATGCTGATCCACCTGGCTATGGGATGTCCAAGAAGTACCATAAAATGTACTTAAAGCAAATTAAACTGTAATTGGCCATATACTTGGTGAGATTGATCAACTTTAAAGCCCACTTTGTGTAATATTCCGCCAGCGTTATTAAATGATATCTTTGTGAGTTGATTTTATAGTCACTTCGGCTTTACGTAATAACTACATTTCCTATTCTGCATCTCACGATCGTTAAGAGTCTTGTAGTGAAGTCTTTATGGAACAATAATTGTAATGCTACTGTTTTGTGGGTCAAATTTGATAGGTTTATCTTTGCGTTAATAAAAAATGATGATGTCTTGGTCTTCTTAAGATCTTTAGATATGAATTAAGCTGTAATGCAAGTATTTATCTCCCTAACTATCCCTCTAACTACCTATCTATCCATCTCTCTAACTATCTATCTCTCTATCTACCTATCTCTCTAACTATCTCTCTATCTACCTATCTCCCCAGTTATCTTTTAATAGAAAACCTATTTCTAGTTATCATTAAGGATTTCCAAGATGTTTTTAAAGCAACTTTCTTCCTGGACATCTTTAAGATATCTCTTAATTTCTTCTTTATAGCTTTTCCCTGGCTCAGTTAAGTTTCTAGAGATATTTACCTTGCCGGTCCCAGTCCAGAGTAGGCGGTATTCCAGCCATAGGCGGCACTGGCCACCGCCGCTGCTCCCAAATCCGCTGCTGCCGCTGCTGCTGCCGCCGCCGCCGCTGCTGCCGAGGCGGCGGACGAGGGCGACGATGCCGATGACGACGACGATGACGATGCTGATGATAATGCTGATGAGGTGGCCAGCGGTCCGGCTCCTGTTGCCGCTCCAGAACCAGCACCGGATCCCGCTCCCGTTGGTGCCGCCATGGCGGACGTGGTGGGCGTCGAGGGACTGACGGAGATGGAGGCAAAGGATTGGGCGGGCGAGGGGAAGATGCTGGGCGAAACGGAGGCGGACGAGGGTGCCGATTGAATGCTGGAATTGGGCGAGGCGGTGCCAGTGGAGGAGGCCTGCGGATAGGGTAGCTCCAGCTTCATGGGCGCCTTGCCAGCGGCAACAGCGGCAACGGATCCGGAAACGGATATGGAGCCGGAGCCGGAGCCGGAACCGTACAGTGGCGAGCTGCCGGAACTGCTGCTGGAGCTGCTGCCGGATAGGGATGAGGGGGCGGATAGCAGGGCGGCGCTGAGAAAGTCATGTGGCTGTTGCTGCTGCTGTGTTTGCTGCTGTTGCATGTGATGCTGCTGCTGTTGCTGCTGCAAGTGGAGTTGGTGCTGCTGTTGCTGCTGCTGTTGCTGCTGTTGCTGTTGCTGCTGGTGATGATGTTGGTGCTGCATGTGCAGGTGCTGTTGCTGCTGCGCCTGCTGCTGCATGGTGTGCTGCTGCTGCTGCGCCTGCTGATGGTGCGCATACGGATTGAGATTCAAGTAATTGCACGCCGCATCGATCATGATGAAAGCTTTACGGGATTTGAGTTGCTGCGGAATTTACTGCTGCTGCTGCTGTTGCTGCTGCTGTTGCTGCTGCTGCGTGGCTGCTGCTGCGTGGCTGCTGTGCCTGCTGTGTGTGCGTTGTGTGTGGTGTTTATGTGTGCGTTAGCAATTTTCGCACATTGCTCGCACTTATTGATACTGTGTTCGCTCGTGTAATTATGGCACGCTTTTCACTTTAGTTTTGTAATTATAGTCTTTTGCGGCTGCCTGGTAATTGCATGCACGCGAAACAACGACAAGAACACACGGCAAACAACCAACAAAACGAACAACAAAAAAAAAAACACACACACATACACACAAACAAATTAAAGGCCGCCGAAAATTCGCCAATATAAACGCTTAACTACATATGCATACACCGCGTGTGTGTCTGTGTGTTCTCGTCCACTTGCCGTTACGTTGCGTTGCGTTACGTTACGTTACGCACATGCACGTATATATTTATATATATATATGTATATTGGGGGCCGAAAACAGAGCACTCGTTCCTCTGCTGCGGCTGATTCTTGCTGCTGCTTCTTCGTCTGCTGCGGCTGCTGCTGCGCGTGATGTGATACAACCACCGGTAATTATCGTCGATTCTTGACTGAATTCCGAAACGCTGCGAGAGCCTCTAACAACGTACGAACCGAATCACTGACAACGACGGCAGCGGCGAGGGCAGCGGGCAGCGGCCGCAGCAGCGCTAGCGCAACTCTCGTGCCGGCCCGCTCTAACAACCGTTGTTCAATTTGGCCCGGCTTTGGTCTGTCATATGTTTTTGCTTCTCGCTCGCCCGCTGCCATCCATGGTGGTTGTTTTTGGTTATTTAAGCCTCCGGGGCAACTCGTTTCGTCTCGCTCGCACGCCCACGCCTACAAGCCTGCCGGGGCTCCTTTCGGCTGCTCTGTCTCTCTTTTGTTGGCTCGCTCGCTCTCAGTGCTACTACTACTGCTACTCTCTCTCCTCCTGCTGGGCAGCTAAGCTAAGTCATTGTTGTTGTTTTTGGTGTTTCTTCTGCTGCGGCTGCTGCTGCTGCTGCTGCCGCAGGCGTTTTGTTTTAATTTCTATGTGTGGGTTTGTGTGTCAAAGCAATTGGGTGAGCATGCGTCTGTGTTGTTGTTGTAGTTGTTGTTGTTGTTCTTGGTCCTGTTGCAATTGTTGTTGTTGTTGAACTTTAAGGCAAAACATTGGCAACGGATTTTAGCTAATTTTTGTTGGCTTTTTAATCTCTGAAAATAATTGAAGAAATTTTTAATAAATGAAAAAATATTAAGAAATTTATTGCATTTTATTTTTGTATTAGGATTCTTTTGTAATTAATAAGTATTAATTAAGGTTTTCATGCTCAAAGAACTACTTTGAACTATAAATAAATAGTTTACCTGTTGAAAAACTAAGAAAATATACAAATAAAATATAGTTTAGACTTCTTAAAGAATTTATAAGAGTATATTTACATTTCTACATTAGTTTAATCTTAATAAACCCGTAGTGAGTAAGTTAATTTTTGTATTTATTTTATTTTAACCAAAACTAAGCAAGTTTCTTCATGTTTAATGTTTTTACTTTCATTTCCCCAGCAAAAACAATTCCCTTAATTTATTTTCACTTAATCTATTTCTCAATAGATTTTGACAGCCATAAATCGAGACTAAAAAAAAAAAGAAGCATCCATTATTTATACTGAATATCTGCTTAAATTCCCATTACTCCCGAGTCCCCCCCCATCCCCATGACCCTGCAATTTATTTTCGACGAAAGTAGAAAAAAGAAAGGGAGAGCTGCGCGCATGGCTCATCATTTTAATTAAATTAAAATTTCTATTTAATGGCATTTAATTTTTCATTTTACACCCAAACAATGGGAAGAGAGGGAAAAGGAACGAAACAAGAAGGCGCAGAGAAGGAGCAGAAGAAAGAGCGGGCATAATTCAAATATCAATACAATAACAATAAAAACTAATAAATTTGTGGTCGCGGCCCAATGAAATAACTGTATTTAAAGGGGCGTTAACCAAACACCACCACAAAGGAGACAGCAAGGGCGAGGGAGAGCTGCCGTGCCTCTCTCGCTCTCGCTCTCGCTCTCTCTCTCTCTGTCGCTCCCGCCTGCTTGTGTGTGTGTGCCCGTGTGCGCTTGTGTGCTGCATATTAATCACAATTGCTGTGTTGAGTCTCTCGCTGCTCCCTTTTTATTATGCGGCGTCGTCTTTTTTATTACGCATACGCAACGTGGGCCCGGGCCACAAATTTTACGATTTGCTGCTGCCGCTGCTGTGAAAAGATAATGATGATTCCCTAAAACGAACCGAGCCCACCTCGCCACGCTGATCGACCCCGAAAGCACCCTTTAAGATTACACTTTATAAACATTACAGTATCTTTTGTAAAGTGCCTTCGATTTACATGAAAATTGGTATAGAAATCTATAATGATTCCATTTACTCGCATACCAAAGGGTTCGGTTATCTTAACATATTTTCTATGTCAAAACGAACTGTGTTCTTTGTCTACCTAAAATATATCCCTAACATTTCAGCCGATTTGTCTGAAAATGATAATTACCAAAGAGCTAAGAGCTAGCTTTAGGATTCTACAAGAAAATAGTTAAAAAGCCAAAGGAGTGTGCTCAAAATATGTGTAGTTTATGAGCTCCTTGCACAATTCTATGATAATTAATATATCATATTTTATCATCATAAAAAGAGGATAAAAATGATAGCCTGGATTTCGTTCAGATCGAGCATAGCCCTCCCTGCTTTGGAGATTGCTGGGTATGCGACTGAGTCTCTGGGCAACATGTAATGAAACGGAAGATACAATTATATTGAGGCAGCCAGGCCAGAGCGCAACAACAAGGAGCCTGTCTCGTGCTTTCTTGCCCCTCCTTCGTTATCCTTCTTCCTGCTTCCCTTTGCTGACCGCCCTCCGGTTCCTTCGGTTCCTCTGGCTCTTTTGGCTACCGAAGATTTATGACAATGCCAAAGTCAACTAGAACTTGAAGACCGTCTGCCGGCCTGCGCCATCCCAGGGCGTATCCTCCTGGCCGCCTCTCTCCGGCAGGAGTCCTTGTCCTTGTTCTTGTCCTTGGGCCACAGCGTCGCCGCATAATCAATTAGCAAAAAGTCGACAGCAGCTGCAGTGGCAAGGAAAGTTCCTACTCTCCCTATCTACCAACCCCCTAAAGCCGCCCACTCCTGCCACGCCTCCTTTTTTGTATCAGTAGGTCAAGTGAAGTTGGGTAAATCAGTGGAGTGCCAGGGAGTGTGTGTACGTACAGGTGGCTTCCCCCACAGTAATTTGTAGTTCTAGAAACTTCCCGGAGAAGTTTTAGCGAAAGTTGAAGCCATTTTGGGGAAACATTCCTCAATGGGATCCTAGAGAAATCACTTAAATTATTTATAAATAATAGGGTTTTATGTTGTCTTCGATTTGTAACTATGCCAACCTTTCAATGGAATCTTACTAAATTACCTAGGGGGAGGAAGGTGGGTTTCTTTGATTATTGGGGGAGTGGGCGGTGTAGAACAAAGATTAGGTAAAAGTTTCTTATAAAAAAATGTATTAAGGATTACTTCTTGATAAATTTTTTATTGGAATAGAAGTTATATGATTCCTCCTGATTATATAGGGGGGAGAAGTTAAAAAATCATCATAAATGCTATTACGTAATATAGCTATAGCTCCTTAAGTAGAAACTCCTCCATAAAACCTTTAAGTAAATCCAATTAATAATAAAAAACTATTATTCCCATAACATCAAGGATACCGACTCTTAATCGGAAGATGCTTAACCCTTAAATCTCTCAAAATATTGTGCAAAACGAGTCTTAATCTATTGGTAGGAAGTGAAGTCCAGGATCTGAGACTAAAATCGATCCCTACAATCCCGCCTCAAGCCCACAACACACACACACACAATCCTTTGCCTTGCCAGCCCCAAATCATGACATATTAACCCCTGCGATCCGTTAGCGATAATCAATTGATTAGCCGGGACGAGCCCACCAAACAAGGACAAGGATCAGCGGCGGCAGGTAGTACATTGGTATCCTAAGCTGGGTTAAGCCGGAAAAGTTTTGACTTCGCCGCATCAAAGCTCCTCATCCTCGGGATTTCTCGCTGGATCGACGATAATCCTGGAAGCAGATCCTGGCCGATCCGTTAGGATTACCCCGAATGTTTTGCTACCTAGCCCCCTGACACGGTTACGCCTGAATCGTAATTATTGATTTCCCTTTTGCCAGATTAATGCGACATCTTCGCGTTTCGTGCACTCAGCGAAATGGCTTAAGTTTTGTAGGAACTTATTGAAGAAATTAGAGTCAGGAGAAGTGTTAGATTTAAATTATATTGAAATAATGTTTCTTATTTAACTATCTTAAGAGCATTGCCTTTTATTGATATTATTTGTGGCTTAATCTATATAGAATACTTTATGCAACATTTTAAATGCCTACTTATACCTAACCCTAACAAGCACGTGCTTGGTGTCGCAAGGGGGACTTGAGTGCACTGCCTGAAGTGCATTAACGTTAGAATTTATATAGAATATATATATTTCAATATGAATATAAGTATATTTACAAAACTATTCTTTAATGGCTTATAAAGTGCATACAAATTTCTGGCAGTGCAACCTTTATCGCCACCACTCCTGCCCACATCGTTTTTGGTGGTATCGGATTAAACCGCACCCTTTTGGTCAAGACTGTGGGTTGGGTTCGTGGGTGGCTGGTTGACCAAGTGACTGGATGGGTGGCTGTCCTGCTGCCGCGGGGTGCCATAAATGCATAATCCACGTTTTACGATCGCTTAGCAGGAAAAGTCAAGGGATCGTCTGCGGTAATCCGCAGGCGAGAAGGAGAAAGGACATTCGAGAGGGAGAAGAGCAGCCCAACCGCCAGGTAGGCCAAAGGGAACTTCAATTGAATTCTCTCGGTGTGTGTGTGTCTGGGTGTCTGGGGTAGTAATCCTTTCGCTCTGCCTTAACCCGTTATGCAGATTTGTCTTAATTGGATTTATGGGGATTTTCGCATCTAAATCCTTTCACTGTCTGCAAATATTTTGGCCTTTCTAGCGTCTTGACCCGTTCTTCGATCGGAGATTAAATTAATCTTCGGGGTTTTTTTCGCCAATTGACTTTGCGCGCAAATATCTCTCTCTCACTCCCTGATTTTAACCTATACCTTTATCCTTATACCTAGGGCTAACTATCTCGTTGACTTCTCGACAATCTCTGACTTTCTCTAGTGTTAATCTGGGGTTACAATTCTGATCTTAGATTGAATTGTTTGTTAACATTTATTTAGATTTCTTATATGTGTATTAAGTATGTATTTCGTATGAAGTGCATGAACCCTTTAAGGTTTTATTTATATTATATATATTTTATATTATTATTATATTATTATATTATATATATTAAGTACCTATAGAACTTTATTCTTAACAATCAGGTAGCACGCCAGTACTTAGTTTTCTCGCCAAGTTTATATACACTTCCTCCTATCGCGCCTTCTCCTATAACACCTAACCCTAACAAGCACGTGCTTGTTGTAAAAACCCTAAAACTAATAGGAAATACTAAATAAATGTAGTCTAGTACGATTTTTATATTACATTCCTCCAAGGAATTGGTTTTAATTAAATTTTTAGTTGGAATTCCTTCAGTTTCGACAACAGCTGGGCAAAGGACCTCATCTAAGCTGATCCTGGCAACGCCCCCCACCTGACCAGTGCTACCCTTCCAGGCTCCTTCTCAGCCTCAGTATCCTTCCTCGTCCTTCCAATCTGCCATGGCCTGTTTGACGACAGATTGCGCAATGTCCTGGACCCTTTAAGGGTCGCACTGCAACGATTCCCCGATCTGCTCGGACTTCCACGGAATTCTCTAATCAAGCGGCAACGATGCAAAAAAAGAAAAACATAATAACAACCAAAATTTTAGAAGAAGAAACAACAAACGAAAGGAAGAAAAAAAAACACAACACACAGACGAAAAAGTGAAACAATGGCTTCGAACAATAAATTTTAATTTCAATAATAAATATTATTCGTGTTCTTTATGAGGGAGCGAGCGTGTGTCGCAAGTGCGGGAGGGGAACCGCGAACAAGATATTAGATATCTCCTCGGGGACCGTTTTGCACTAAAAATGTCAACAGCATCAATTTACAGCCCCTAAATAGGGGTAGAAAAAACGAGCCGAGCACCGTTCGGGGAGAGAGAAAGAAAAAGAGTGCCGAAACAAGGGGATTCTAACACTTCCCGGGAAATCACTTGGCCGCGCACAAAAATCTTTAGATGTCCAAAGATCGAAGCACTTGTTGGTACACTCAGAAAAATGTAGATACAAATTTTTAACTTTATTTTGGCATAAGAAATTATTTAACATTACTTTTCTTTTGAGATAAAAGTAAGATTATTATAAAACATTAAATATATTGAATATTATATATATAAAATATTTTATATATGAAATATTATATTTATAAAAAATCTTTTATGCAAAAATATAATTTTTTTAATAAAGAACAGGAAAAGACTGCTGCTTATCTTTATTTTTAACCCATTTTTTTTACTTATTTACCTAAGTTAAAAGTCCTAAGACACTATTTATTTCTTTACACTATTTTTTATTTTTTTGTAGTCACAATTTTTAATAAAATAAAAATGTTTTCAAATATTATATTAAATATTTCCTAGAATCTTAATCTGAATAAAACGTTTTAAAATATAAATATATGCAATATAAAATATGAACAAGATAAAACAAGACCATAGCATGTCGTGTCCTCAAATCATTGCCTACTTGCTTTCTTTCTTTATTTAATTTCTAGAGATATTTCTATCACTATTTCTATTTATATTTCTAATTCTTCCTATTTCAGCTATTTGTAAGTTTTATTTTTGGGACTGCGGCAAGAAATATTTAAGAGATTACAAATATTTACAAATTCTAACAGAGAAACTCATAATAATATTAACAATTTAATTTTTTAAGTATAAATAAACTCTATAAAAAGTCAGAGTTAAAATTAATGTAATGCCTATTATTTGTACTATAAAAAACGCTCTTTTTTTACTAAAAATAATTGGCAAAAAAAACCCGCAAATATTTCGCTGAGTGCAGTGAGAACAGGAGCTGCTCGAGGAGAATAGGAGAAGAGAAAAGAAGAGAAGAGAAGAAGCCGCCGTGCCGTGCCGCGCCGTGCAGTGCCGCAGCATAAATGGGGTGTCGAAATGATCATCAGTTGAGGGCGCCCCGCGGCGGCCTGCTTCTCTGATCTTTGCACCGCACGCCCCGCTGCGCTCCTTCCACGGCCCAAGGACCAAGGAACTGAGCAGCCCGAACAGGACTCCGATCGAAACAGTGGCAACTGGGCAACGGAGAGGGCCTGCCACAATAAAACGAAAGAGAGAGAACGGGGCCATGGGAAAAATCGATGTGATTTTTAGTGCTTCGCTGTGTGTGTGTGTTGCGAAAATCAGGCGACAAAGGTGCCAGGACAAAGGACAACTAATTGGTCGGATACCAAATTGCGAGTCGCTGTTCTTTTGAGCCTTAGAACCTGCCGCTGCTCCTTTGTACCAGCCTGGGGGCTTTTTGTTTGCTGTCGGTGCCACGACAGGTTCAAAGGGAAATCCAGTTCAGTTCAAATATTTATTAACTCTGCAACGCCAAGAAACTATAAATTAAGTAAATCGATGGAAAATCAAAAGTAAAATTCGATCGGAATTGCATTTACAGGTTAATTCCCTTTGATATTTAAATAAAAGAAGTATATTTTATTATTTATATATATATGTATGTGGAAAATATTATTACCTTGTGGAACTATAAAAACAACTACTATAAAACAAAGATGAAACATGAATTACATATATCTTGTGTCTCCAGATCTGAAAACACTTTGCAATGTTGATCATGGGATAAGGATATTTTCCAAGGAAACGAGCCATAGGAAAATTACACTATTAAGAAGAAAAAATGCATTCTCCTTCTTTTTGTAAACCTTAAATATTATGAAATACATTTAATCTCTTCAACTTTGTTAGTGGAAGCTTGAATTATCTGCCCTTGAGACTTATTCTCAGCTTGCTAGAATTGCAAGGTTAGCTTAGCAATTTAAGAAGAGTCTGCTGTAGAATCGCCAATTTGGTTTGTAAGAATTCGGAGAGTGGTTCTGTGTCTGGAAACTATAAATCTGTGCACTCTCTCCTTCTCTCTTTCTCCCTGAGTCGCGATTCAGCTGATTTCTCTGCCTCCGCCTGTGTCAGCACACGCACAGTTTGTAAACAACACAACAGTTCGTTCCAATGGCTACAACTAGACTTTTAAAAAATTAAATTCCTATTTAGTTACTCACAGCTATTTATTATGCCAAATCACAAAATAAATTAGCTAATATTTTTCGCATGTCTAGCCGTTTCGTTATATTTGTTACACCTTGGTTTATGCTGTTTATTTTAAATCAATAAGACGAACCCTGCAATCTATTTTACACAATTTGACAGAACAAATAATAAAATTTCTGATTTAAAACGCCGAGTTTCATTAATCTTCGCCAGTCTTGTTACCAAGCATTAAAAAATAAGTGTCGGAAGCTACTTCTTCCATTTGTTTCTTTTAAAAGTTTATTAAAAAAAAAAAACAAGTTTTTAATTTACAAAAACCTCTGACAACGACATCTAGCGGTATTTGACAGAACTTCTTCTTTATGTAGAGGGCGCTGTCACCCGGTGCATGTTATTTAAACTCTGATAGGAAGGTTTAAGAAATTGATAAACACACAAAAACTTGTTGGTAAAGAACTTTGCTAAGCGGCTTGTGAAGTTTTTGCCACAATAAAGCCGAATTTTCCGCGGAAAAAACACATTTGTCATGCATGTCATCCACAGTGATGTAATTTTCGCCTTTTTCCAGTCAGATGTTGCTTTTTTTCAAGAGTGATTGCTGGTAAAATTTGAAAACAGCGCGCAGCGGGAACTCTGTTTTTTTTTAGCAACTTTAAACAACTTTAAAGACCATTTGGTCAACACCACTGGCCATCCAGGTCTACGCAACCATTTTGTGTTGGTTAAACAGCTCCAAGTTACGCGGACAGCGGAAAATAAAAGAAAAGTGACTATTTTCTCGCCTTGTCTGGCAACGCCAAATGTCTTAACAAAGATTTAAGTGTGACCAGAGGCCGCGAAGAGAAAAATCTGTAGTTTGCTTGGCATTATGAACAGAAAACCTGGCAGGCACACTTAACTTTCGCGCAATATTTGAATAATAACGAAAATTAAAAAATAAAAAATGGTGCTGATTTTTCTATTTACATTAATAGCGATTTAGCCATGTCATTATGTTTAATCTAGCGTTTCCAGCGTTACTTAAGAGTTGGATGCAGCCAATGCAGACATGATTTTATGATTATTGCTGAGCCTCCGTGATCTGGATAGGCAGAATGATTTGATAGATAAATGTGCCTCATGGATTGCGAGGCGTCCAGTGACTATGACTGACTCATCGACATCATCATTTAGAACAGAACAGTCTGTCAATTTGCGCTACAAGGACTAAGAGCTTTCCATCTGTTTGCAAAAACACTTGATTTAATCGCTGAAGAGAACTGCATTCGCTGTTAGTTGGTCATCCCGTGAGCTGTCTCAGTAATTAAAAAACAAATATAGAGAAAGAGTAACTTAACTTAAATTAAATAGGGCGGAGGGCAGAAGAATATATTCAGATGAAGACAAACGTAGCTAAGAGCTTGTTGAGCAACGCTCACTGGTGCTGCCAACACAAATGAGATGTTGCAAAAGCCTAGCATACACAGAAACATCATTGCTTATAACTTCCCTGTTGATCATCAAATTTTCACAAAAAATTCGCACAAATGTATTTATTTAATAAATATTCACTTTATAGCTTACTTATATGTTTTTCAAGAACAGACATGACTAAATCAACTTGCCTGGCGATGCTTATCAAAAATATATATACTTTTAAGGGTCTTCTTAGAAAAAGTATAAGTCTATCTTCAAGATTTTTTTTGGGTTTTTAAATTATTTTCTGAATATAAAACGAAAAATTCGGAAACCTTCGATTTAATTCAAGAACAAAAAATCGTATATAAGATTAATTTTAAGATTTTTGATTTAAGATCGGAAATTCTACAAAATATTCCAATATTTAAAAACTAGCAACTGCTTATATAGTCTAATAGGGGCTAATTTATTAGGAATAGTACGAAAAGTCGTTTTTGCGCAGAGGAGAGACACTAATGAAGTTCTACTGAGGTGCATAGCCGTCACATATGTATGTAGCTCTAATCGCTAGATGAAATAATAATTATTATTCTCTTTTGACAATAATTATTATACAATTGTACCCTAAGAATATCGGATATACAAATTTAAATTTAAGAATCTAAGCTTACTGTTTTTTGGTTCTGGGCACTGCATACAATTATTTTCGGCTTGCTTTAATGTTTGCTCCAAATAGCAAATAGCAATAGCAAATTTGCCTCCAAATAGCAAATAAAGGCTAAAACTAATTTGTATTTACTGAAATAAGCTTTCTTTAAAATATTACGCTTAAATTAATAAGATTTTTTTAGCTAGTAGCGATCTAGCAATTTTGTTGTATATCTTTTTATTTATATTTACACATTTTCTAGAAATATAGATTTATAAATATATCAATATTATATTTGTTTATGTAAGTGAAAAGGGGTTTCTTTCTTATTAAACCAATATTCGATATTCATAATGAAAAGGTAAATCCGATCGAGCACCTAAAAAAAAAAGCTAGGATCTCTTCTAGAAACCTCGCTCCGAAAATAGCTGGAAATAGCTATAAAATAGCCAGAGCGGTAACACTCCCACGAAGAATGTTCGCTACAAGAAGAGGTGCTGGGCTGAAAACGAGAAAAGGGGGGAAAATTGGCGCAAATGTTACACGCGAAAAGCAGCCAGTTATTGATCAGCTTGTGCTATAGAGGTGTGTTTTTTGCGCTTCGTGCGCCGGCAAATAAAATGGCGAAGACTGAAATTGGTCGAGAAAAATAATTAAATAATAATAAAAAGTCGGGCATAATTCTGAATCTCGCAACTCGCTGACACGCGTCTCGCTGGAGTGTCGCTCACTAACACAGCCTCCATCCCGCTCGCATGCATGCCGGGCATGCCAGTCTGTTAGCTAGCCATCCCGTTCGATTCCGTGTCAACGTGTCGGTGTGTGCGTCAGTGTGTTAGAGTGCAAGCGTGTGTGCGCTGTGTATGTGCAACAAACAACGGCGGCCGCTATAACAAAAAATTGTAAATAAATACGCTGACGATCGATTCAGCGCGCGAAAATCGAAGGTTGTCCACAAAGAAAATATTGATTAGTCGCAAAGATTTATTCCGAGCATAATATTTGGTGATGGGCGACGTATTGGGGCATTTTTGAACAATTTAAAATTAATTTGTTCTCTGCGTTGTTTGCATGGCCACCGGTTCGTCAGACAAGGACGTCGATAGTGCTGCGTCCTGTGGCCGCTGCTTCTTTCTTCCGCTCTCTCTTCTCGCGGCGAGAAAATCCGCTCATTAGAGATGCGCAAATCCAGTGACTTTAAAATTGGTTTCGCTCAGTAAATATGTTGATTTTATAAATTTCACAGAACTGTTTTTCTTTTTTGGCGAATAAGAAAATATTTTTTATTTACTTTTGGTTAATATTAGTTAATGTTGGTTATTATAATTTAAAAAAAGGAAAATATTCTTTCTAAAATGCTTCACAAATTCGACAATTAAATTTTCCAATTCCAATTGCTTAGTATTTTCTTATCAAGTTATCTATAAGCACAGTGTCTGATTTTTAGTTGTCATTCACTGCCGAACGAACTTATACGTAATTTGAATTATATTTGTGTGCGGGATTTTCGTAAAAATAGTGCCTGAACAATTGCCGCAAATAGTTCAAAATAATCGGTGGATGGGCACTGGTGAGTAATGCGCATCTCTGGGCTCCCTCTCGCTGCTTTGTTATCTGGCGCGCCATATGTATGCGCACTCGCGCCGCTCTCAAAGAGCGTGATGGCGTGAGCGTACTCGCCGCATCGGGCTGTGCGACAGGGATGGAGCGCCACCACACCGACGCAGACGGCGAGACTAGAGAGCGGCGGTGAGAGCGAACAGCGAAAGAACGGTTGTGGGAGCGCTCTTTGTTAACAGTGTTAATGAGGGCTAACAGAGGCATTTGTATGAATAGCAGCGTGACTAAGGTGATAGCAGCCGCCCAACAGTGACAGAGAGCGCTAAGCGAGGGCGCTCTGGAAAGTGAGCCGTTGTATTCAGTGTTGTATTACAGCAACTAAAATTGCCAAAAAAGCTAAATATTTTAAAAATCCAAAAAAAAAGCCTAAGAAGAAAATGTATGAATGCAGTAGTTATATTAAATTCATTAAGTAAAGAGCCAAAACTTTGATTATTTAAGTCTCCTCGGTAATTAGATACTTTTCATCATACATTAAATTTTTTTTGTTTTATTCAATTCTAAACAAAAATTATGCAATTTATATTATTTTGTTTATACAAAATATAGAGAAGGTAGCGCTGTGCCCGCGAAAAGATACTATATCTGAAAAATATCTGAACTTCTTCACATTAAATTAATTAAAATAGCAAATGAACTGCTTGAAATAGATAGAGAGAAAGATAGATAGATAGGTATTTGGATGGATAGATAGATACTTATAAAGAAAGAGATAGAATAAGTGATCAGTGTGTGGTCAGGAAATAGCTAAGTTGGCAACACTGGATGTATTGCCATATAAAAGCAGCCGCGCTCGAAGCAAAAACATTTGGCATTGTTTTTAATTGTTGTTGTTTTGTATTAACAGCGATCTCTCGTTGACATGGAAGAGATGAAAGAGAAAGGTTGTTAACAGGGCAAGAGAGGTGAGAGTTTGTGTATTTCTGCGCTCTCCGCTCTCGAATGCTTCCGCCGGCCAGTGTTGCAAATTTGGCTTGTTTACCACTAGATCTAGCGTTATTTAGTTCATATAGTTTATCTTTTTGTTGTATAAAAGCCAGCCGCCGAGTAAGATTCTCGCATTCTCGCTCTCTTCGTTTAACAGTTAACAGCTCAGCTGGCTCTTTCGGTGGTTTTAACACAAGCGGACTGAAATTTTTTGTTTTAGTGTGCGAAAAAGTTTGTGGGAATTTTAAAAAATCGGCGGAAAATGTGAAAAATCAATGGCACGAATTCAAAATTCGGCGATAATTCGCAGAATATTACAAAATTTAGTGCGTGGCAAACAGTTGAGTTTAAAAAAATTAATTCCCGGCCGAAATGCGGTCGAAATTTTTTTCAAATTTTCCTCCACATTTTGCCGTATTTTGCATTTTCTCAAAATAATTATTGAATTTTTGTGCCGGCTGTGAAAAATCAAAACGCTGGCGACACAACACAAAAAATTTCTGCAATAGAAACTTTGATACGACGTGAAGAAGAAAACGAAAAACGAAAAACGACGAGCGGAGGAGCGAGCGGACACAGAAAAAAATGGAATATATTTCTGTCGTCTGTTTTCTTTCTTTTTCCAATGCTCCTCGCACTCGCTGCCGCTTACCCGTCGTGTGTGTATGCACACCAATGCCGCTTACTACCACTACCAGTGCACGCGCCGTGAGAGCGCTCCGCTCTTGCTCTCTCTGTCGAACTCGTGTTCCAACTCGCTACGTGTGGCTGAGTGCCGAGTGCTCGTGTGTGCGCCAGTGTGTGTGGTGAAACGTCGTCTCTGGGAGAATTTCTGTACGCGCGCCCCATCTCGCCTGTGACAGTGTGTGTGTGTGTGTGTGCTTGTGGAGCTTGTTAGTGTGTGTGTGTGTGAGTGCGAATGAAAGCTTTTGTCAGGCAGCCCCACTATGTCCGTCCCGCTTGCGTGCTACTCGCCACTCGCCGCCTCAACAAATTGAATTTCATATGATGGCCGCTCTGAATGCGGAAGCAAAACCAAAATACGGCGACTTTTCGGGCAAAACTAACTTAATTTGCCTACCAATCGGTTGACAGGGATTTATAATAATTTTTTTCAATCTTTTCTGCCTAAATTTGAGGGCATTTGTGTCCCGCAATAAGGCAAACTTGTACAAGAAATTTTAACTTGACATCAGTTTTTCTTCAAGATTCTTGAAAAAGTTTTTTTTTCGTTCATAGTAAATGAGTAAATTTTGTAATTAATTACATGGCACTTGTTTTGTGGGTCTGGCGGCAAAATAGGTTTTATTATTTTCCTTTTCGTGTGTGCGCCAAAAGATCGAGAGGCGGACACACACACACTCACGTCTATGCCAAGTAGCGAGTTTTGGCGAATAATTGCGGGACAAGAACAACAACAACAGCACGCACTCACACGCTCCCACGGGCAGTCGGAGCTGAGCGAGCCCAGCGAGTGTCAAGCGGCAAAAGAAGAGGAGCACAGGCGCACACACACACACAAGACAAGAGAATTCTCCTCGCCGTGCACTCGCAACGTTCCCTTTTTTCCCGTTTCCCTTTTCCCGTTTCGTTACCACTCGCGCGCGGCTAAAAAAATAAATAAATACTCTTCTGGCATTCGACACATATTTCCCCAGTGCGATTTGTTGTTGTTTTGCAAAATTCGAATATGCAGTGCGTTAATATGGTTTTTTGTTTTTTGTTTTTCTGTATCACTACAGTTTATGTGCAATGTTAGGAGCGGCAAACGGCGGCAGCAGAAACGACAACAGCAACAGCGACCGAAACAAAAACAAACAGAATCAACAACAACAGCCGATATGTGAATTGCTTATTTTGTACCCAAAACAAAACTAAACGAACGCAATCAAGTGCAGTAAGAGAATTAATAATTATTATCAATCTACAACTTTAAGTTCAATAACTAAAGTTTCGCATACAAAAACAAAAACAAAAAAAAAAAAAGGCCGCCAAAAAAATAAAAACCTACAAAAATTACAAGCAAAACAAACAACAAAAAAAAAATGAAACAAGGGAGAACGAGAAAGGAGCGAAGAAGCAGAAGTTGAAGAGGCCGCAGCATCAGCAACAACCGTTAACTTCTTAATAGCAACAAAGGCAACAACAACAACAAAAACAACAATAAGAATAATAATAATAATAACAAAAAAAAAGGCAACAAATCATCTTCCACTTGCAAAGGCAATAACATTAGTAACAAAAAAAAAAACAAAAAAACAACAACAACGAGGGAAGCAACACAAGAGGGCGGAGGAGGAGAAACACAACACAAGCAGCGCCCAACCAAGGTCAACTTTTGGTGTGGGGCCCAACAACACAAAATGCACGCGTGTGTCTGCTGCTGTTCGACCAACAACAATTGCAACAACAACGGCAGCAGCAGCAGCAGCAGCGGCAGCGGCAGGACTAGCACAAGCAACAGCAGCAACAACAGCAACAACAATAGCAGCAGCAACAACAACAGCAACAACAACAATAGCAGCAGCAGCTACATCTTTGAACAGCAGCAGCAGGAGCAGACTGCGAATAAGGATCGAGAGCAGAAGCAGAATACGGAGGTGCAGGAGCCGGAGAAGGAGCAGCGGGAACAACACCTGGTGCGGGCTGGTGGTGGCGGCGGCGGCAACGACAACGATAACAACGATCTCAACGGCGCCGCAACGAGGAGGCGTTGGTGGTTGCGTGGTCCGCCAGGATCTGTATCCTGGATTTGGACGACAGCAACAACAAGGTGGTGCCCGCCGGGTGTCGTCGCGGTGACGATAGCGCCCATACCGCCCACGTTGCTGGCCACCGGCCCAGAATCTGCTGTAGCAGTACTCTTAGAAGGATTAGCAGCTGCAGCATCGATAAAAGAAGAAGAAGAACCAGCTCCAGCTCCAGGATCCGGTATAGGAAGCGAAACGAAAGCAGAAGCAGGAGGATCCTCCGCAGCTACCTCGAAGCCACAGCTCCAGCGACAGCTGAGGCTACAGCCACTCCAAGGAGTAACAATCGCAATCCCAGCCAGCCGCCAACCGGCGTTGGTGCACGCCATTTGAGTGCCTCTAAATCTGAGTGCGTGCGTGCTTCTCTGTGTGTGTCTATGTGTGTTTGTTCTGCGTGTGTGTGTGTGTGTGTGTTGCCACCTTCCCCGTGTTGCAAAGTGTTCGATTAATCTAAAAAACACACACAACACCGAACAGCAAGCGATTAATTCCTTTTTGACAACCTCTGTGCAAAAAAGAACAGTCAAGGCAACTCTAAAAAAGAAAAATCTACAAATCACCAATCAAGGATAGAAAACTTAACTGCAAGGACCAAGACGGAGAACACAAAAAAAAAAAAAGAAAAGAATTTACAACCGGAAAAAAGGGAGCCTGGAAGCAAGGAAGCAACCAAATAAAAATAAAAAAGGACCTACCGGGCTTATCCGAACTTTGTTTAGTTTCTTTTTTTTTCTTTTTGTTTCCTTTTCACCAAAATTTCTTCGGTTTCGAGTTGCTGCCTTTAAAAGCAGCAAACGAACTCTATATGATGGCCGATCACTTAGATGAACCGCCTCAAAAGCGGGTCAAAATGGATCCAAGTGAGTAGCAAACCCCATTATCCTCATTATCCTCCTTAACCAGAAGAAAAGCAAAGCACGTTGCATTACGGGGCACTTCTGAAATTGTGACATTTGTGAACATTTTCCAATCTAGCAGAGAAAAGGGTTCCATTATAAAATTTTTCATTTACCAATGAAGTAGGATGAAGGGGCTTTAGGAAAGTAATTCCAAAGCTAATACCTGTTTCCCAATTCTAAGAATATTCCTTGTATCAAGATTATATCAAGATCGGAACCAATTTTAAAAGCCTTAATGAGGTGGCAAAAAGAAGTCTGTAGTTATTTTATGTTTTCAATTTATTTAATTACGTTCAAGCTCTAAGAAGTGATTGAAGGACACTTCGGTCAAAGCTAATGCCAGTTTTCTAGCCCCAATAATATTCCTTATATATAATTATGTCAGGACTGGGCACCTAATATTAAGATAGGAGCCAGAATAATCTAGCAAAGTCATGTTGTTACTGATTTACACAAGCTTGTCATTTGCTTTCCTGGGCATCCTTTTACCACCTAAAATATTCCTTAACTCAATCGCCTCCTTGCCTCCACTCTCATCCATTCCTTAGCGGACATCTCCTACTTCCTGGAAGAGAACCTGCCCGATGAGCTGGTGTCCTCGAACAGCGGCTGGTCGGATCAACTGACTGGTGGCGGTGGTAACGGCGGAGGAGGTGGCGGCGCCTCCGGCGTAACAACTAACTCAACACCCGGCCCCGCCGTATCAAACAAAGCACCAGCACAAGGACCCGGACCTGGCTCAGTTCCCGGTGGTGTCGGTGTTGGCGTTGGTGTCGGCGGTATGGGCGTCGGTGTTGTTGGCGTCGGTGTTGTGCCTTCCCAAATGAACGGAGCTGGCGGCGGCGGTGGCTCCGGTACAGGCGGCGGAGACGATGGCAGCGGCGGCGGCGGTAATGGCACAGGAGCTGGCCAAGCCGGTAGTCAACTCCGTCAGATGCAGCATCATCAGCTACAGCACCTCCTACAGCAGCAACAGCAACAGCAGCAGCAGGGACAGAAGGGCGCCATGGTTGTGCCCGGCATGCAGCAGCTTGGCAGCAAGTCACCCAATCTGCAGTCGCCCAACCAGGGTGGCATGCAGCAGGTGGTGGGCACACAAATGGGCATGGTCAACTCGATGCCCATGTCCATATCGAATAATGGCAACAATGGCATGAATGCCATTCCAGGTAAGCTCCTCCCTCCGCCAGAAGCCGGAAAAACTTAATTTAAATTGAACTTTCGTTCTAACTTCAATATTTCCCTCCCTAAATCTCTTTTAGGCATGAACACCATCGCCCAGGGCAATCTGGGCAACATGGTGTTGACCAACAGCGTTGGCAGCGGCATGGGTGGCATGGTCAATCAATTGAAGCAGCAGCAACCCGGCGGCGGTGGCGGCACCGGCGGTATGATCAACGCAGTGTCCGTCCCAGGACCGGGCGGACCAGGCACAGGACCCGGCGGAGCAGGCGGCGGTGCTGGCGGCGTGACTCCAAACCAAGGCATGCACATGCAGAACGGACCGATGATGGGACGCATGGTGGGGCAGCAGCATATGCTCCGTGGTCCGCATCTGATGGGCGCGGCGGGAGGAACTGGAGGTCCAGGAAACGGACCAGGAGGCGGCGGACCGCGCATGCAGAATCCCAACATGCAAATGGGTAAGTTTTCTCTCCTCCTTGAGTGCCTAAGAAGTCTGTATTAATGAAAGACTCTTCCCTGGCAGGCCAACTTAATAGTCTGCCTTACGGAGTGGGTCAGTATGGCGCCGGCAACAATCCTCAGCAACAGCAACAGCAGCAGCAGCAACAACTCCTCGCCCAGCAGATGGCCCAAAGAGGCGGTGTTGTGCCAGGAATGCCGCAAGGCAATCGACCCGTCGGCACAGTGGTTCCCATGTCCACTCTCGGTGGCGATGGCTCTGTGCCCGCTGGCCAACTGGTAGGCGGTAATCCCCAGCAGCAGCAGCAGCAACAGATGCTGCAGCAGCAGCAAACCGGAGCCATGGGACCGCGTCCTCCACAGCCCAATCAGCTACTCGGTCATCCCGGACAGCAGCAGCAGCAGCAGCCAGGAACATCCCAGCAGCAGCAGGGAGTCGGACTAGGCGGAGCGGGCGTTGTGGCGGGTGGTGCTGGTGCCGGTACAGGTGCCGGCGTTCCGCCAGTTGCTGTCGGTGGAGCTGGAGGCGCTGTCGGACCGGGCGCCAATCGTGATGTGCCCGACGACCGAAAGCGACAGATCCAACAGCAGCTGATGCTGCTGCTTCACGCGCACAAGTGCAATCGCCGCGAAAACCTGAATCCGAACCGCGAGGTCTGCAACGTCAACTACTGCAAGGCGATGAAGTCCGTGCTGGCCCATATGGGCACCTGCAAGCAGAGCAAGGACTGCACCATGCAGCACTGCGCCTCCTCGCGCCAAATCCTGCTGCATTACAAGACCTGCACGAACAGTGGCTGCATTATCTGCTATCCCTTCCGACAGAACCATTCGGTCTTTCAGAACACCAATGTGCCGCCAGGCGGAGCGGGCGGTAATTCTGGTGCCGCGCCAGGCGCTAGCGGTGGACCTGCCGGCGGAGCTGGCGGTAATCTGCAGCAGCAGCAGCAACAGCAACAACAGCAGCAGCAGCAGCAGCCCAATCTGGCCGGTCTGGTGGTGGACGGCAAGCAGCAGCAGGTGACGCCCGGCGGTGGTCAGAATACAGCGATAGTTCTCCCGCAACAACAAGGAGCGGGTGGAGGAACACCGGGCGCGCCAAAGACACCGGCTGATATGGCCCAGCAACTGGCGCAGCAGCAGCAGCAGCAGCAGCAAGTGCACCAACAGCAGCAGCAGGAACTCCGTCGCTTTGATGGCATGGGTCAGGTGGGACTGTCGTCCGTAACAGGCGGCGGAATGCAGCAACAGCAGCAGCAGGGATTGCCTCCAGGCATCCGCATGCAGGGTGCGCCGCCAGCGGTACGGGTACTAGGACCTGGTTCTGTTCCCACCCTGCCCAACGATGTCAATAGCCTCCAGCAACAGCAGCAGATGCTCCAACAGCAGCAGCAGCAGCAGGGCCAGAATCGACGACGTGGTGGCCTGCCTAATATGGTGGAGCAACAGCAGCAGCAGCAACCCAATCCCGCCCAGCTGGGTGGCAACATTCCAGCACCACTTTCCGTCAACGTTGGCGGCTTTGGCAATGCCAATTTCGGTGGAGCAGCCGCGACAGCCGGAGGAGGAGGAGCCAACGATAAGCAGCAGCAGCAGCAGCAGCAGCTGAAGGTGGCCCAGGTTCATCCGCAGAGCCATGCTGGCGGTGCCGTAACGGCGAGTTCTGGCGCGAATGTACAGGCGACCGGAGCCGGTTCCAGTGTCCTTATGCCGGCGGATACCACGGCCAGCAGCGGCAACGCGAACAATCCCCAGAATTCTGCAGCGGGAGCTGGCGGCGGAGGCGGTAATGGTGGTGCTTCTGGGCCTGGCGGAGGCGGCGGTTCTGGTGGAGGCGGAGGCAGCGGTGGACCTGGAGGAGGACCCGGTGGAGGACCTCCCGGCGACAGCGAAAAGGACTGGCGCGACCATGTGACCGCCGATCTCCGCAACCATCTCGTCCACAAGCTCGTGCAGGCCATCTTTCCCACCTCGGATCCAACGACCATGCAGGACAAGCGGATGCACAACCTCGTCTCGTATGCGGAGAAGGTGGAGAAGGATATGTACGAGATGGCCAAGTCCAGGTCGGAGTACTATCACCTGCTGGCGGAGAAGATCTACAAGATCCAGAAGGAGCTGGAGGAGAAGCGACTGAAGCGCAAGGAGCAGCATCAGCAGATGCTGTTACAGCAGCAGGGCGTGGCGAATCCGGGAGCGGCAGGAGCGACAGCGGGTGCAGCTACAGGCGGCGCCGTAGGAGGTGTTTTATCCCAGCAGCAGCAACAGCAGCAGCAGCCCGTCCAGGCCGGCGTTAGACCTATCATCAGTCCCATGGGCGGTGTAATGCCGCCACAACAGTTGCGGCCACAGGGTCCGCCCGGCATGGTTGGTCAGCAGTCCGCTGTCAGCATGGGCGTCGGCGTCGGTGTGGGTGTCACGAACAACATGGTGACCATGCGAAGTCACTCGCCCGGCGGCAATATGCTCACTTTGCAGCAGCAGCAGCGCATGCAGTTCCCGCAGCAGCAACAGCAGCCACAGCAGCAGGCAGTTCCCGGAGCCGGAGCTGGCAATATGCTGGTGGGTCCTCCCGGGCCCAGTCCCGGTGGCGGCATGGTGGTAAATCCAGCGCTATCGCCGTACCAGACCAGCAATGTGCTCACCAGCCCAGTGCCGGGACAGCAGCAGCAGCAGCAACAACAGCCGCAGTTTATCAATGCCAACGGTGGCACGGGCGCCAATTCTCAGCTGAGCGAAATAATGAAGCAGCGACACCTGCACCAGCAGCAGCAGCAACAGCAGCAGCAGCAGCAGGGAATGCTTTTGCCACAGTCACCCTTCAGCAACGCCACTCCCCTGCAGCAGACACAAGGCGGCAACAGCTTTAGTTCGCCAATGCAACAGCAGCCGCAGCAGAAGCCCGGCAGCGTTATGAACAATATGCCGCCAACGCCTACGAGTCTGGAGGCATTGAATGCGGCGGGAGCAGCGGGAGGAACGGCCTCCAATGTTACGGTTTCAGCTCCCAGCCCTTCGCCCGGTTTCCTTTCCAACGGACCCTCCATAGGCACGCCCTCCAACAACAACAGCAACAACAACAACAATAATAGCAGCAGCAGTGCCAACAACAACCCGCCCTCAGTGAGCAGCCTGATGCAACAACCGCTGAGCAATCGGGCGTCCACACCTCCGTACATACCCGCCTCCCCAGTGCCGGCGACCAGCGCTTCCGGTTTATCGGCATGCAGCACGCCCACATCAGCGGCGACGACGTGTGCCACAACAGCGGGAGCCACTACCACGACCACCTCGACATCATCATCGGCGGGCTCGGGTACACCTCTCAGCTGTGCCTCCTCCTCGGTTTCCACGCCCACATCGGCCACGATGGCCTCCAGCGGCAGCAACAACAGCAGTGGGAACGGCAGCGCCGGCAGCACCGGCAGCAACGGAGGAGGAGGAGCCACGACACCCGCCAGCAATAATCCCCTGCACCTAATGTCCGGCGGTGGAGGAACGGCAGCGACAACGACCACCACATCGATGTCCGCCAGCAGCCGAATGATGAGCAGTTCCAGCAGCCTCTCCTCGCAGATGGCCGCCCTGGAAGCGGCGGCTAGGGACAACGACGAGGACACACCGTCACCCTCCAATGAGAACACCAATGGAAGCGGTGGCAGCAGCGGTGGCAACGCTGGCGGCGGTGGCATGGCCTCCAAGGGCAAGCTGGACTCGATCAAGCAGGACGATGACATCAAGAAGGAGTTCATGGACGATAGCTGTGGCGGCAACAATGACAGCTCCCAAATGGATTGCTCGACGGGCGGTGGCAAGGGCAAAAATGTGAATAACGATGGAACCAGCATGATCAAAATGGAACTGAAGACGGAGGATGGCGCCGATGGTGAGATCAAGATTAAGACGGAGGCCATGGATGTGGATGACGTCGGCGGCTCGACAGCCCATCACGATGGCTCGGGCGGTGATGGTAGCGGCTTGGGTGGCGGCAAGGATAATATCAATGGTGCCCATGACGGTGGAGTAGGTGGCAGTGCTGTGGATATAAAACCGAAGATAGAACCGAAGCCACTGGTACCGGAACCCATTGCTCCGGCAGCGGGTGACAAGAAGAAGAAGTGCCGTAAGTGTCTACTTTGAATCCTCATTAATGAATCTTTCAATATGCATAAGCTCTCCTTCCTTCATCTTCTCCTCCTTGCAGAATTCAATCCCGAAGAGCTGCGCACAGCTCTGCTGCCCACATTGGAGAAGCTGTACCGTCAGGATCCGGAATCGGTGCCCTTTCGCTATCCCGTCGATCCGCAGGCCCTGGGCATTCCAGATTACTTTGAGATCGTTAAGAAGCCCATGGATTTGGGCACCATTCGCACCAACATCCAGAATGGCAAGTACAGTGATCCCTGGGAGTATGTGGACGATGTGTGGCTGATGTTCGACAATGCCTGGCTCTACAATCGCAAGACATCGCGGGTATATCGCTACTGCACCAAGGTGAGTGTCCAGACTCCCGGACAAGGCATATCTTGGAGAGTAAAATCTAATTCTGTTCCCGAATTTCCCCCGTTTCCCCAGTTATCTGAGGTCTTTGAGGCGGAGATTGATCCGGTGATGCAGGCCCTGGGCTATTGTTGCGGCAGGAAATACACCTTCAATCCACAAGTGCTGTGCTGTTACGGCAAACAGCTGTGTACGATACCGCGAGATGCCAAGTACTACAGCTACCAGAACAGGTATGTTTTATGGTATATCCAGCAACTACTGCCTTGCCTTCGGGGGATCTTTGCTTGGCTCACGTGGACACTGTTTTTTAGTTCCTGCTTTCGTTTTCGTTTTCGTTTCCGTTATCGTTTCGATACGTTTCTGTTTCTGTTTCTGTTCGATGTGCCATGTAATTTAGAAGTTAAACCTCTTGCTGTACATTAGAAATATTCCGATTCGGCGATACGAATTCTGTGCAAAGAAAAAAAGACTAACTCGGCTTTCTGCTGTCACTAACCCGATGGCTTCGAAAACTCATCCCTATCCCTGCTCGCTCTCTCCCTTTCTGTGTGTGTTTCTGTGTGTTATCCTAACCATAACAAGCACGTGCTTGGTTTAAAAAAGGATATTGCTTTTGCTTAAAAATGTAGCACTTTGTACAATGGAAAACAAAAAAGTATTTAACAAGCCAACACACAAACAAAACACACAAGGTTCCAAATATCCCAGTGTCCCAATATCCACAATATATCCACCGATCCATCATGAACATTAAATATTTGGATCCAACTCCCAGTCCGTGTCTAACATTTGCACATTTTTCGAGTAGCCAGAACAAAACGAACAGGCAGAACGACAACACAAATGTAGATATTCATCTAAACGTAGATCGTATTTATCAAAATCGGGATTTGTTCTTTGGTGTTTGAACAGTAAATTTGACTAAACATATAGACAACTAAAATAAAGAACAGATCTCGCATGTGCCTATCCTATATGCCAATCTCATAACTAATTACCAAATTATGGAAACTTATGCAGAATGTCTTTATTTAAAAAACCTAATTTGGCATCTTGGAAATTAAAAAAATAAAAGTAACTTGTAATTTGTTTGGAATATCTTTTCAGTATTTTAAGTGAACTTTTGTATATAATTGGAATGTGTAAGAATCTAAGTTTATTATAATTACTTGACGAAATTCAAATATATTTGACAAAATATATTGAATTTTTGAACTATTTGTAGATCCTGGTAAAAGCATTTATATATTTAAATATCAATTCATTTGGGATAATAAGTAAATCCAAAAGTATACAGCAAATATTCTTGAGATCATTAAATACCAGAGATCTGTTGAAATAGTCTTCAGGTAAAGAAAAAGAAAAAGATTAAAAAAAAAATGTAAACAGAGCAACAAAAAATGTAGAAAGAAATTTTGTGATCAATTTTGATTACTGCTAATAAAACAGAAAATTTGAATATTACTAGTCTGGCTCTGATTTAATGCCTTGATGAGATATAAACTTATTCGATTGTGACACTTTCTTGGGATAATTAGGCCTCATAGAATTTAATTCTACACGCTTATTTTTTGTACTTTTTATGGGTTGTTGTATGGTTGTATTAGTAGTGTAAACAACTACAAAATTTGAATGCAAATTAAATAATTTTTGGTATGGTTGTATTAGTGTAAACAAACAAACAAACAAAAAAACAAAATTCGAATGCAAATTAAATAATTTTTGTTTCTCTTCCCTTTTCTCCTTTTTTCTTTTTTCGGTTTTTTTTATGTTGATTTCGTAATCGTATTCCTTCCGAACCGAAAAAAAAAAATAATAATGATTATAATAATGATACACGATAATAATCTGTGTCGCCTCATAACTGTACTTTCCGAACCGATAAAAATATAATGATCATAATAATGTGTCGCCTCATAACTGTAATTATTGCGTGTTTTTCAAAATATGTTTGTGTGTGTATCATCTCTCTCTCCTCTCTCTCTTTCTTTGTGTTTCTGTCTCGTGTGTGTGTGTGTGCGTAAAATTGACAAAACCAAAAACTAAACTTAAAAAAAAAAACAAATAAAAATAAAAAAAAAAACACCCAACCAACACACACCCACACGACTGACCAATGCATATAACCATTTCGTTTGCACGCACACCACCTGTACACACACGCACACACACACATTCAACCAACCAACCAAACATACACACACGCCTGTGTTTGTTGTGCTCCCCCCTTTGGCTGCCATCTTCAAATCTCGCCTACCACCCGCACACACCATCTCCGCCATCAACTTACAAACAAAATTACAAAACAAACGAAAAAAAACTTAAATAATCGCAAATCAACAATCACAAACAAACAACAAATGAAAACAATTAAAACTATTAAACAAAATCAAAACGATCAAACGAAAAAAAAACAACAGTCTAAAGGAATACGGTGTCGCCTCAAATAGATACACCTACTGCCAAAAGTGCTTTAACGACATCCAGGGCGATACGGTCACACTGGGCGACGATCCACTTCAGTCCCAAACGTAAGTATAATCTGATCACATATGTACATATATATTAGATATAGGATATTAGGACAATTATAATACAATTATTTAATGTGGAAAATAAGAATGAAAAGAGTTTTGGAGGCGAGGAAACACAGGGATATGCTAAAAGTATTCAAGGAATATTTGGTAAATCGGAGATATTAGAAAAATGTATTTGAAATTCTTAAGAAATTAAGTTAGTTTATAACCAACTAGTAGGCTCCCTCAAGGAAATCTTTACGTCCACTATTTATTGCCTTTAAATGTCTTAAATATATTCTTGGCAAAACTAAAATGAGCCTCATTCCATTGCAACATATTATAACATTTATAGTGTAGGTGAAATGCCACTGCAACATCTACATCTACAACGATGACAGGTGATTGGCTTTGTTTATGCCTTAATGGGGAAGGCTTCCATCTTAGCGTTGTCGAAAGCGTTTAAAATTAAAAGACTTAATCAATTACTTAATAATATTCAAGCTTGAAGTTTTAAAGACTAGTGTTTATTTATGTCCAGACTGCCAAATATTGCATTATAATGTATGTGAGTTTATTTTCATTCATCTTTATGCCAACAAAATTGAAAATATTAAAAGGAATAAGAAATTCTAGAAGGATTATCATTATATATGTATTTTTTGTTAGTCACAAAAAGAATGAACACTGCAGTCAATGGGACGATGTAACCCAAACGAAGGCCCAGATACAAAAGCTATTTCGACGAACTAACTTGCCTTCACTAAAAACACCTCGATCCTTACGGACGTTGAAACCACACATAACATACAAGTAGTCCCGGCCAAGAGTAAACTATTTGAAATTGTTTTAATTGCTGTTCTGGTGGCAGTCCACTAGATAGATTCCATTCCGATTGAAGGAGGCACCTCAGAAACATAGTTTTTGAACGCTTCAAAAGCATCTTCTGGCGACTTGCGTAATTGGAAGTGGAAACAGGCCTGCACTATATAGGATTATAAGTTGGAACTGTAGTACTTGATTACTTCAAATAAATGCATAGACGAGTTAAATTGATTTATTTCATTAAAAACACTATAATTTTAGATATTACAACGCATTAAATGTTTAAATGCATTACGACAAAGAATAGAAAAAAGCTTAGGATTAATTTAAAATACAAATAGGGATTATTTTCCAATTTAATTAGGCGACGAACCTCTTCAAGAAAACGCGCAACTAATCCTTAATTTCACCCCACCTTATATAATTAATATACAACCTGTAGGCAAATCAAGAAGGACCAGTTCAAGGAGATGAAGAACGATCACCTGGAACTGGAGCCATTCGTGGACTGCCAGGAGTGCGGTCGCAAGCAGCACCAGATCTGTGTCCTCTGGCTGGACTCCATCTGGCCGGGCGGCTTCGTCTGCGACAATTGCCTGAAGAAGAAGAACTCGAAGCGAAAGGAAAACAAGTTCAATGCCAAGCGCCTGCCCACCACCAAACTGGGCGTGTACATTGAGACGCGAGTGAACAACTTCCTGAAGAAGAAGGAGGCTGGCGCCGGTGAGGTGCACATCCGTGTGGTCAGCTCGTCGGACAAGTGCGTGGAGGTGAAGCCGGGCATGCGACGACGCTTCGTGGAATCCGGTGAAATGATGCAGGAGTTCCCGTATCGGGCCAAGGCTCTGTTCGCCTTCGAGGAGGTGGACGGCATCGATGTGTGCTTCTTCGGCATGCATGTCCAGGAATATGGATCGGAGTGCCCGGCGCCGAATACGCGGCGTGTATATATCGCGTACCTGGACTCGGTTCACTTCTTTCGGCCGCGGCAATACCGCACGGCTGTCTACCATGAGATCCTGCTCGGTTACATGGACTACGTGAAGCAGTTGGGCTACACCATGGCCCATATCTGGGCGTGTCCGCCCTCCGAGGGCGATGACTACATCTTCCACTGTCATCCCACCGACCAGAAGATACCGAAGCCCAAGCGCCTGCAGGAATGGTACAAGAAGATGCTCGACAAGGGCATGATCGAACGGATTATACAGGACTACAAGGACATTCTGAAGCAGGCGATGGAGGACAAGCTGGGCTCGGCCGCTGAACTGCCCTACTTCGAGGGCGACTTCTGGCCGAATGTGCTGGAGGAGAGCATCAAGGAGTTGGACCAGGAGGAGGAGGAGAAACGCAAGCAGGCTGAGGCCGCCGAGGCAGCGGCTGCGGCGAATGTAAGTGTTGGTGTCAATCAGGCCAGATTTCTCAATATTTCAGAAATAATCTCCCTTTCCCCCCTGCCAACCGACAACAGCTCTTTTCCATCGAGGACAACGAGGTGAGCGGCGACGGCAAGAAGAAGGGACAGAAGAAGGCCAAGAAGTCCAACAAATCGAAGGCGGCGCAACGGAAGAACAGTAAAAAGTCCAACGAACACCAGTCGGGCAACGATCTATCCGCCAAGATATATGCCACCATGGAGAAGCACAAGGAGGTCTTCTTCGTCATTCGTCTGCATTCGGCGCAGTCGGCAGCGAGTCTAGCGGTGAGTCCCCACACTTTCGATTCATGCTTCAGAATCGTTATATAACCACAAATATTGGAAATTCTCACTCTCTTCTCGAACAGCCCATCCAAGATCCCGATCCCCTGCTCACCTGTGACCTGATGGACGGACGCGATGCCTTCCTGACTCTCGCCCGCGACAAGCACTTTGAGTTCTCGTCGCTGCGACGGGCGCAGTTCTCTACGCTGTCCATGCTGTACGAGCTGCACAATCAGGGCCAGGATAAGTTCGTTTACACCTGCAACAACTGCAAGACGGCGGTGGAAACACGCTATCATTGCACCGTCTGTGATGTGAGTATTGCAAGCTCCCATCGAATATTATTATTATTATTATTAGTAATCTGTTACTGAAAAATTCATGACTGACTTAAAAAGAAAGGCTCAGTGTGGAGTAACGGAAAAGACAAAAAGAAATTACATTAGGATTCGAAGAGGATAAGTAGCATTGACAATAATGATGGTTTGTTCGGTATTTTATTGACTTAGGACAGGCGACATAAAGAATAAAAGTGCAACATTGTTTTTGTATAGCGAAGATCTTGAAATAATTAAACATAATAATAGTAATAATAGTATGTAAAGACCTCTCGAAAGTCTCGATGCAATCCGTGGATTCACTAAAGCAAATTTGACGCGTGTGCCTAAGCCTAAGCACCTCTGCTTTAGATTACTATTCCAGGCTTCGTGTGTGGAGAATAATATCTCAAGTTTCTATAAACATAACTTACTAATAACTATATATATTTGTTTATCGCCCTGGCAGGACTTCGATCTGTGCATCGTGTGCAAGGAGAAGGTCGGACATCCGCACAGAATGGAGAAGCTTGGCTTCGACATCGACGACGGTTCCGCGCCGACGGACCACAAGCAGGCCAATCCTCAGGAGGCACGCAAGCAGTCCATCCAGCGATGCATCCAATCGCTGGTGCATGCCTGCCAGTGTCGCGACGCCAATTGCCGTCTGCCGTCCTGCCAGAAGATGAAGCGCGTCGTCCAGCACACGAAGAACTGCAAGCGAAAGACCAACGGAGGATGTCCCATTTGCAAGCAGCTCATCGCCCTTTGCTGTTACCATGCCAAGCATTGTCAGGAGCAGAAGTGCCCTGTGCCCTTCTGCCCGAACATCAAGCACAAGCTCAAGCAGCAGCAGCTCCAGCAAAAGTAAGTGTTTTCCCAATTGTTTTTTCTTGTATTTGTTTGTTCCTTGGTTTCGGGTATCACTTTATGTAGATTTTAGGGATTACACCTAGTTGGAATTTAAAATACAAAATTTCGTAATGTAAAGAATCTTTCCAGTCAATAGAAAGTTTACTTTTAAAGTTAAAATTATGAGGATTTGTAAGTCGCTTTTGGAACTTCCACATGTTTTTATTTTATATAAAAACGGCTCACCGATTTGTCTTTAATTTGTACAGAGGTTTCTGAAATATATTTTCCATAACTTTATCAAAGCTTCTTAATATTCGATAAATACTTTTTTTGTTTGTACAAAATTAAGGCAAAAAATCGTGTTTTGATTACGTGTATGAACATGTATGAACAGACGCAGACATGTTTTTAAGCCACGCATATTGTGATCTCGTTACAAGGCTTATTCTTTGATCGCTTGTTTAGCGAGTACTCTTTAGCGAGTGTTACTCGTTGTTATTAAAACTTTAATTACTAAGTGATACAAAAATACCAAAAAGTATTTAAAATGTAAGCAAATGTTCTTTGCTAAAGTATATTTTATTGTTATACAAAGTGTTCTACAAAGAACTTGCAAGTTATGTCATTATTTAATACATAATTTGACAGTATCGAAGCTTTAGATCTTTTTTATATGCACATATGTAAATATCGATATAATATATCGATACCGCTTAAGCTTTAAACATCGCCGCCTTTTCTTCTCTAGTAGTGCTCTAACTTAAGCGTCTTGCATCTCTAGTAGTGCCAATTTAAGCGCCTGCCACATCTAACAGAGACTTCTAGAAAATTCTGTAAGAATTTAATTAAAAATCGCAAAACTCTCTTCTTTTTTCAGACTCCAACAACAGCAGTTACTGCGTCGTCGCGTTGCTCTCATGTCTCGAACAGCTGCTCCCGCCGCCTTACCCGGGCCGACATCTGTTAGCGGCCCAGCCGTGGTCCCTGGCGGAGTACCCGTTGTGGGCATGTCCGGCGGCGTCGCTGTTAGCCAGCAGGTGATGCCCGGCCAGGCGGGTATAATGACGGCCGGTGCCGGCGGCATGTCGCCATCCACCGTTCCAGTGCCGTCACCAGTTTCCGGTGGCGCCATGGGTGGCATGACCTCGCCGCATCCGCATCAAACGGCAGGTATTGGCATGAAGCCTGGCGGTGGCCACTCGCCCTCGCCGAATGTCCTGCAGGTGGTGAAGCAGGTCCAGGAGGAGGCGGCCCGTCAGCAGGTGTCGCATGGCGGTGGTTTCGGCAAAGGTGGTCCCATGGCACCGCCCGGCATGAATCGCCAGATGGGCGGCGCTGGCCCCAATCCGAATGTGAATCAACTTGGCGGCATGGGCGTCGGTGTTGGCGTCGGCGGTGTCGGTGTCGGTCAACTGGGACCTGGCGGTAGTGGCGGCAATCCAGCTGGAGTGCCGCCCGGCGGTGTTCCCGGCGCCGGCAACTGTGGCAACGTCTTGAATGCCAACAACCTGCTCTCCATGGATCAGTGGGGATCAGGCGGTAACGGAGGCGGAAATCCCGGCGGAGGCAATCCTCAGGCACGCTATGCCAACAATGCAACGGGAATGCGACAGCCCGGCCAACTGATGCAGCCGAATCTGCTACAGCAACAGCAGCAGCAACAACAACAGCAGCAGCAACAGCAGCAGATGATGGGTCTGGGAGGACCAAATCAGCTTGGCGGCGGCCAAATGCCCGTCGGCGGCCAACACGGCGGCATGGGAATGGGCGGCATGGGTGCACCACCGATGGCCGGCGTCGCAAGCGGAGTACGACCACCGCCCGGCGCTGCGGGAGGTGGCGGCGGCAGTGGCGGCCAAACCGGTGGCCTGAATACCCAGCAACTGGCCCAGATCATGCAGAAGATCAAGAACAATCCCACCAACGAGAGCAACCAGCATATTCTCACCATCCTCAAGCAGAATCCGCAGATAATGGCGGCGATCATCAAGCAGCGCCAGCAAAGTCACCAATCGCAAATCAATGCGGCAGCGGCGGCTGGGGGATCAGGTGCGCCGGGTTCAGGCCCAGGCGGACCTTTGGCACAGCAGCAGCAGCAACAGGCGGGCAACGGGCCGCAGCAGCAACAGCAACAACAACAGCAGCAGCAGCAACAGCAGGTGATGCAGCAACAGCAGATGCAGCACATGATGAACCAGCAGGGCAACAGTGGCCCGCAGCAGATGAATCCCAACCAGCAGGTGAATCTGATGCAGCAGCAGGGCGGCCCCGGTGGTGGGCCTGGTCCCGGACCACACCAACGGATGCCGAACATGCAGAATGCCATGATGCTACAGAGCCTGCCGCCGAACATGCCGCCCGGCGTAACGGCCCAGGGTGGAATGGTGAGTGGACAAATCCATAATTATTTCGATTAATTATTTACAAGAGCAAAATTTTCAAAACGCATTTAGTTAACGGCGAAAGAAACAATTTAAAAAGAAAAGAGAAAAAAGCAAACAAAGAAAAGCAAACAATTCGCATTTCGCACACATTTTGAAGGTGGAGTCCGAGCTTTGTGCGCCCACACACTACCCAACCCACCTTTCAATTATTTCCGAATTTCTTGTATTTTTCTTGTATTTAGAATTTTTTAGGTCGTACCCTTTAAAAGGCTGCCGCTTGATGCTCTCATTCTATAAATCAGTACAGATTTTCCATATTTTATTCACTGTTGATAGATGATATCCCCTTAGCTTTTGCCTTACCAAGTACCTTCCGTCTCCGCTTTGCAGGTGCCCAACCAGAGTTGGAACAAGATGCGCTACATGCAGATGAATCAATACCCGCCACCGTATCCCCAGCGTCAGCGCGGTCCGCATATGGGCGGCGCTGTACCCGGTCCCGGCCAGCAACAATTTCCCACCGGCGGTGGCAATGGCGGCGGCGTTGCCGGTAACTTTAATACGGGCGGTGCTGGCGGCTCTGGAGGTGGCGGCGTCGGTGTCGGTGTCGTCGGTGTTGGTGGCGTGCCCGGTGGAGGAGCAGCCGGTCCCGATCAGTACTCGATGGCCAATGCAGTGGCAGCAGTAGCTGCCTCCAATATGCTGCAGGGTCAAGTGGGTGTCGGTGTGGGTGTTAAGCCCGGTCCCAACCAGCAGCAGCAGCAGCAGATGGGTGTGGGCATGCCACCGGGTATGCAGCAGCAGCAGCAGCAGCAGCAACAACAGCAGCAACAGCAGCCTCTCCAGCAGCAGCAGCAAATGATGCAGGTGACCATGCCGAATGCGAATGCCCAGAATCCATCGGCTGTGGTGGGCGGCCCCAATGCCCAGGTAATGGGGCCGCCTACGCCCCACTCTCTACAGCAGCAGATGATGCAAACGGCCCGCTCCTCGCCGCCCATCCGTTCGCCGCAGCCAACGCCCTCGCCCCGTTCGGCACCATCGCCGCGTGCCGCACCGTCCGCCTCGCCACGAGCTCAGCCCTCGCCGCATCATGTGATGAGCAGTCATTCGCCGGCGCCGCAAGGACCACCGCATGATGGCATGCACAATCATGGGATGCATCATCAGTCGCCATTGCCAGGCGTACCCCAGGATGTGGGCGTTGGCGTGGGCGTCGGCGTTGGTGTTGGCGTCGGCGTCGGTGTCGGTGTCAATGTGGGCAATGCCGGCGGTGCCCTGCCCGATGCCTCCGATCAGCTGACAAAGTTTGTGGAGAGGCTTTAGTGCAGCAGCGGCAGCAACAGCAACGGCTGGTAGCCCAGACTGAAAACGAATCCAGACCAGAGATCACCAGCGTTGAAAGAAACGCGACTACAACCACAACGTGAAAGGACTAAAAACCTACACAAATTATTTTGTACCATTGCCCCAATCCCCCCCCTACTTTATAATTGTATATTATTGATAACCCAATTAACTCACACAATTAATGTGTATTGTAGCCTTAAGTATGCCCCCCATTTACATCCCCAAAATACCCAAGCTATAGGTTTAAGTTAAGGACAGCTTTTGAACAAAGCAGCAAAGCAGGCAAGGCATCATCATGATTTGGTTTCCATTTACAAAACCGCCGCGAAACAGCCAATAATATATTTACAAAATGCAATATATTTCCCCTGTCTACAAATACACACACACACACCCCCATGTATTTATTAATTAATTATACCAATTTATCCCCCCTATAATAGTTTGTTGCAATTTAGAAAAAAAGAAAAAAGGAAAAACGAAATGTTTGACAAGTAGGGAGAGATCACAGTCTCTCCCTTGACGCAAGGACGTTTAACGTCGAGAGTGAAGCCTAAAGCCAGGAAACAAACCTTAACCTTTTCCCGAGTGACTTACTTTTTAAGCAGAAGCAGAAGCAGAAGCAAAAGCAGAAGCAAAAGCAGACGCAAAAGCAGCAGCAGCATATTAGCAGCGCCGAACTATATACAAAAAAGCAGAGTCAAAACGAATCATTATTATGAGCCGAGTGTTCAGAGAGAGAGAGAGTGTGTGTTGTAAAAGTTGAATTAAGTTTTTTGTACCCTTGTAGAGTTGTAAGCGACGAGACAGAACGGACTTCCCTTTAATCCGAAACCGCATCCGCACAAAATATATAGCCTATATAAAGTTAAAAAGTAAAGTAACGTAAAAAATAAAATAAAAAAAGGTGCCTATTGTGGCGATCGTAGTAGAAGTGCTCCTTATAGGAGCTTCAAATTGGGAACACGCATAGAAGTTAAAAAAATAAAATAACATATTAAACATTACATATTTTTATACAATCGAACGAACGGTAACCTCAGCCCAGGTCCCCGCCCCCCCCAAAAAAAAAACGGAACTCACTTCCAATTGACAGACAACAATAATGAAGGAGAGGAGGATTATAGGATCAGGATAGCAATAGGAGTATCAGGAATCAGGACAGTAGTAGCAAACGAAACACCAAACAGAATCGCAGTTGATGGAGGAGGACGGGGAAGGTAGTTATTATACGAAGGAGTATATGATTAACAAGAGCAACCAATAGCAATAGCCAAAATGCTTCGAATACAGTTTTAGGGTACTTGAAATAATAAGGAACGCGATTTAACATTTACAACATATGTATATATATATATATACATATAAATATATATATAGATATATATATATGTACATATACTCATACGTAGGACAACAAATTAGAGTTATAATTCTAACAAATGGTTCACGATTGATTGTTTATTGATCAAGGAGTTGTGCACAACCCCAAGACCCTGTGTGTGTGTGTGTGTGTGTGTGTGTGAGAGCGAGCGTGCGAATACGAATTCGAGTTTGCGTGCGTTCCTAATCCCACAATTTTATCCTAGGCGAAAGACTCACTTGGGAGGCACCTTAAAATTGCGTTAATTCATTCCTTAACCCTTTCGCGCCCCACTACCATGGGAGCTTTGTAATTGTTCAACTTTTTATGAATCTATTTTGATGTTTCTATGTTTGTATTATATTGTCCTAGCTAAATTTTTTTATGTTCTTGTTTGTGTATAAGTCCCAAAAATTATGTATGTTCGTCTTAAGCAATGATAGAGATTTATATAAATTATACACAATTTACAGATTTTATATAGTAACAAATTTCAATAATGTTTAAAGAACACCCTTGCTTTTGTTTTCTTTTGCTAAATTATTGTTTTATCAATGCAAAAAGTATCAAATCATTCGGAATTTAAAACCGAGTTGAAAGGGTTTGAATACCTAAGTATGTATATCCATCAAAAAGTTTAATAGCCTAATTAAAGCAACAAGTTGGACCATTAAATTATGCTAAACTTAATTAAAGCAAGTGGGTAAGCAAGAATTAGGAAACGGAGATTACACAGCAGTCCTAACTATGTCCAACTATTTCCATTTTTTTTGTATTTATTTAATGTTTTTAAAATTCCCATCTCTTATTCAAACTTTAAGCGGTTTAACCAAAGACGATATAAGCTCCAAGATAGGTAACGCTCTCTTGAAATTTAATCAGCAGCCAGAGAGAGAGAGAGCACTCAAGAGGACAGAAGATAGCACGACACCAATGCGTGTGTATTGGTGCGCTCTGCACTGTCAGAAAGCCTTGATTTTTAATATTTTGTGTTGTACGTTTGCTATCAAAAAAATATTTGGTTAAGGAAATGGAATTAATATTGGTTATTGAAAAATTACGTTAAATCCAAATTGTGATGAGAGCATTAATTTTCTGTTTAAATGATATTTGCAGTGCAGACCCGCTTTGTTTGAAACGCTGTCAGTGACTGACTCGTTGCTCTCTCAAATTAGCTGTTGTCGCGGAGAGATTTAATTTAGAGAGAGATGCAATTTAAATGTATGATCGTTACTCATCTTGATATTAAAATGGTCTTTGGTTTAACGTAACACAAAGGTTAAAGTTCATAAATCTTATTACGAATATAAAAAATAATACACTCTTTAACTCTGAATTTTTTTTTGCAGTTTTTTAGACTTGCAGTTGTGCAACGCGAACGCTAACACCATCGGAGTTAGCAGAGCCCGGGCAGAGAAACTTGCTGACTCGCGAGTCTGTCAGACGCCCGGAAGCTCGACAACAAAAAAGCTCCCATTAAGACCGAATCGGCACGGTGTGTGTCTTGTTTTTCTTGTCCTTGTCCCCGTTTATGTGTACCACTTGTTGTTTCTTTAGGCCTCCTAAATGAGTCTCCTCCCTAAAAAACATTATTTGGAGTTCTTTTTTATCGTGTACATAACTTAATGTTTTACTTAGTATTTGATTTTGTGATAGCCAAAAAAAAAAAAAAGCAGAGAAGGATTAGGATGATGATGGATGAGCAGTACCCCAAACCCACTTTGTCTCAAAATGCCGAAAGTTTAAAGGATCATTTTAATGGAATAAGGGAATAGGAGATGGATTCTCGAGAGTTCCAAGATCGATTTGCTATTTATTAACGCTAAAAACCACATAGGATAACGATTTAGGTTTACCGCTATTTATTAGACATAGTCTTTAGCTTTCAACTGGGTTCTTTGATTAATCGGATATTACGTCTATATATGATTTTCTTCTACATATAATTGTTCGGATTTAAGAAGAGGGTGGGAAAGAGATGGATTGCTTTCGTTTTCTAACTGTTTTCTTTGTACAAGTTGCCGCCGCCCAAGAATCAGACAGGAACATAGAGAGTCAGCGAGAGAGCGAGAGGAGAGACACGTAAAAGGAACATATAAACAAATAGGAGGAGAAATTGAGGAGGGGATTTTGTAAATTTTAAATAATAGGATACTTATTCACTGCGCATAAAAATGCCTTCAATTGCGACATCAAGCAAGTAACTAACATTAATTGTAAATATCAAACACACAACATACAAATACACACGATATATATATATATATATATATATATATATATATATATACATCTATTACTGATTAGCAAAGTAGAGTTTGTAAAATCCAATGCCCTAGCTCGTAAGTCGCGCCTAAAACATATATTTCAGATATATCCGTTATATCGTTTATATATAGATTTACTCTGCCCCACACCAACACACAAATTCGCATACGATATATATCGCGATATATATATATATGTATACATATATATATATTTTTAGTTAGTGTGTTTTTAATCGAAACGCGCGTAGTTTCCTTAGCTAAGCGAAAGACAACAAAAAAGAGAAAAAACTGAAAAAAAAAAAAAATATTAACAAAAACAGCTGCGCCTGCCACCGATATAAAGAAAATAAGGAATGGATGCGAAACCCACGCTGCGCTGCACACAATCAAAACAGACACCAAAAAAACAAACAAAAAACTTAAAGTAATTCAAGTTAAATTAAAAGTAAAATTTAAATATTATATTATATAGAATCGTGTGAAAAACCAAACATACTCAAGTCACTGGGCTCTGCCGCCGAATGCCTTTGTACTTTTAACGTATGTAAAAAATGTAAATCGGTGTCGAAGTCGATCGGTAGTTGATCATTGAATCGAACTGCCATCGCTAATCGATATAGATGCGATAACATGACGCTGCCTTCAAATCGCAGACGCCGCGTGCTGGTAGCAAAAGCCAGAAATAAACAAAATACAAAAAAAAAGGAACATAATAATCGTTAAGTCGGAATAGCGGGCGCAGCAAACCCCACGATAGTAACCAAAAAAAAAAAAAACGAAAAAACGATAAAAGGACGAGGAGAATGAGAAGGATAACGCTGCTAAACGTATTGTTTTTCCGCATTGTTTTTGTTTTTATACCACAGTCAGGCAATGAACAAAGTTATGAGTGTGAAAGAGAGGGCGCGAGAGTGTGTGAGTGAGTGAGTGAGTGAGTGGTGAGTGACTGAGTGAGAGGGAGCTAGAGCAAATCAATGATCATTCTGTTCATTCGAAAGAAAGAGATAGCGGAAGAGGATAGAGCGAGGGCGAGATCGAGATCGAGAGAGAGCATATTCCAAAACTATTTGTGATTACAATTATATATGATGAAAAAGTGTGGAAACAAGAAAACAGAATCAACACAAAGCGCATTAAACGTAAAGCGGGAATAAGATGATAACTAGAGCGTAAGCATTAGACTAAAGCCAGCGCTACATACACATTTATATACATAGGTATGATCGATCACACACACGCGTTTAGGATGTACACACACGTATATATATATATATACTATATATGAAGGATCATAGTTAAGTGAACAATTGTAAATTATATATATGAACATTTATTCTAAATGCAGTAGCAGCGGAAAAAAACGTTAACCGGAACATGAAATCGATGGCGATTCGAGACGAAGATATAGGAGCACTTTGCTAAACGGCGTTTATTATTATGCATACAAAATGTAATTTCTTATAACAAAAATCAGAAAACCCAAAAAAAGAAAAAAACAAACAAAATAAAAAATGATGAAGATGGGGGAGACCACAAACGAAGCAAACGATGCAAGCAAAGGAGGAGAAGAAGGTGTACGCCTAGATAAGTCAAGTGTAAAGTAAACCAAGCCTTAGTAAAAACTAGTTCTAACTCAACAAAAACCACAAAAGTAAACTAAAAAAACAAACAACAACAAACGAAATGAAAGCAAAAAACGATTGAAACTAATTAACTAATATTAATAATGAGTATGATAATGTTTATGCTAATGATTACGATAACGATAATGATAAAAGAATTGAGAAACCGTTACGACATAATACCTACTTGTAAAATAGTGCGACAGTTAAGCTGATAAGATGACTTTTGACTTTTCTATCAGATTTCATTAATTTAATTGTACACACCCACACACCTACACCTTACGCCCACACGCCCAACCACACCTTCCCACACTCCTACTCCTACACACACACCCACACACACCACACACACATAAGCATATACATTCATTAATGAGTGTATGATTAAACATAAATATATAAATATTTTTTTTACTATTATTACGATGATTATTATTAATATTATTATTGTTTCTACCAATCTCTATCTCCTACTATATTTTCTTTCACTTTTTTTTTGTCGTGTTGATCCAAAATCACAGCGAACCAAGCGAAACAAAACAAAGCAAACAAAAACCACAAAATAAAAGAAACCAGCAAACACTGTAATTAACTAAATACTTTTGCTTGAAAGTGTAAAATAAATTAATTTAAATAAAAATTATGAAATTAAAATGAAGTATAATCGTGTGGTTATTATTGTGGGTGGGCCTAAAGTTTGAACTTTAAATCAAATGGAAATATATCATGAACATATTTATATTGTGCAATTTGCGAGGAAAAAGCTGGAACAGATTCCAGAACACCTATGGGCACGAGATATAACGGAAAGAGCGAAGCGCAGACCCACAGCACGTCATGTCTCCCGCAAAAGATAACAGAAAGAGCATCGGGAACAGGAAGATCCTTTGCTGGCCCATCTAGGTTACAAATTTTATCCTGTACAAAGTGTTGGCTAGCGGGTATCTTACAGATGAAACTCTCGATCGTAGCTATCTTCACCTAATCTTTTTCTACTGCATTTTCGGTTAATCAGAGATTAAGTTAAGATGACATAATCATAGGATTAATCGGAAGAACAGCCGACATTTGAGTTGATTACCGCGCATTCCATCTATCCTAGGCATGTTTATATTTAAATATAACTCGAATGCGAAACGTAGTTGGCCAAGTAGCCAGAGATAAGGTGAAGCAGGTGTTTTTCAAAAGCCAGAGCGTTGTTGGCCCTTGAATCCACTCGAAGCGAGACTCAAGAGCAATATGATTCACGTTCCCCGTAGGATTTATGGCCCTTCACTTTCTCTGTTCTACCATTATCCCTTGTTGTATCGCCGGGCGGAAGTCGGGAAAACTACGGCTGTTTGGGTGCAAAGTCCGTACATTTTCGTCTTATATAGAGTAAGTATTTGTAGGACGTTTTGTTTGGAGTGCGCTGGTGGGAATTATCCGTTACTATCAACCCGTGCCATCGCCACATGGAACGCCTATAAATAATGGGTCGAAAACAGTTTCAAGTGCCGGTCAATTGACGTTCTTCGATTGGGAACGAAATCGCCTGGATCCGAATCGAATCCGATTCCCGTTGATAGCTCTGGGCTCCGAGTGGAATACGGGTAACACCAAAGACCTTCAGCGGGGGGTCGTAAAGTCCAACTAGAGCCAAACTGTGGCGATGAGGCGGCACCGACATTGCAGTGACATCACAGGAGACGAAAACGTAAGAAAAACAAAAGAAAGGAAAGTTAACTTCGGGCGGAGCCGAAGTTTATATACCCTTGCGGAGTATATCAATTCAGTCCGACAGTTCTTAATGCAGCTATGTATATGAAATGAAGTAAATATGCAAATGAAATGAGATTATGCTAAAAAAGACAGACGGACTTGGCTATATCGACTCGGCTGGTGTTGCTGATCAAGTAAATATATACCTTATGGGTTGGAGATGCCTCCCTTGCAAATATCTTAAAAAAAAATTAAAATACCCTCTGTAAGGGTATAAAAATGATACGATTTTAATTCTTTAGATTGATTAATCTTTACGTTTTGCGCTATATATATAAATATATATATATTTATTTTTCTATTAATAGTAGTTATATATTTCGTTAATTTGTTAATGGAAACCCAAGTTTGTGAAGGTATTTGGATGACGGAAACGTGACACAAGATTGCCCAGGACACCCTGAACATCCTTCTGGTTAATGGTAAGTCGTAAGTAGCAAGTCGAATAAGAAACTTAAGCTCCTCAGTTTTAAGCAAAATGTCGGTGATTCATTCAACGCAACGAAGCTGATTCAATCTGAACTTTACCTCTCAAAAAAGTGGTGCTTGCCAGCCAACCGTATCATTTAATTTATGGATCCCGAAGCCTGCTGAGATTCTCTGGAAAGTTTCTGGTGGTACATTTGCTGAATATATGCCAGTTCCTTGATCTTGAATGGGAGGGAAGTCAGTAACCGGTAGGTAGATGGTGGTAGGCTTCAGGTAATCTGTAATCGGCAGATAAGATTGGCCAAGTCACAGGTGTGCTTACCGATCTGTTCCCACGCCATAAACAAATTTTGGCGGACGACTTACTCTCTGATTTAGCCTATCGTTGGGGTCTCTCCATGGCACTCCATCTGAAGTGAGTATCATCCAAATCGAATGCCACCGCCACTCGATCTCAATAGACACGGGCAAGTGGCCTCTCGGATCGAAGATACCGTTCGCCTCGATGGCCTAATACTTAATAATAAATGAAATAAATGTCTGATTATGCTCCTCGTTTGGGTTTATCGACTCCCTGCTTTTGTTTACCTCCTTGAAGCAGTTTTTGCCCATAATTTCTCGGTTCTCAGTATTAGATTATTTGAATTCTGGGAACACCTTGTTCTTTTTTTTTTTGCCTTGGAGAATTCCTAGAGAACTCAATTTGATTCGATACTAGGGCCATTTTAAGTTCAAACTTTTCTATCACAACTTTTACAATACAAAATAATACGGGCCTTGCCAACATGTTATCTAAGTTTACGGTACTACAGTATCATATCACAAAGTACCTTCGCTCCTTATCTTAGGTTAGTCCGAATTATTTTTAATATAATTTAATTTTAATCTGTTCTTTTGTAAATTAGAATTAAGGAGAAGTTTAAGGTTAAGTGTTACCGAGTCTGCCATTTATATCTGGCGTTAACCTATCATTTTATTCACCATCACGTAATTTCTATAAGAGGCTCTATGATGCATTAATTCTTGGGTTTTATCTTGCGGGAACCGCTATCGATATCAATCCTAAAATACCAATCATTCGATTTAAACTATTTTCAGAAACGTCTTCCTTGAAGTGACTTTGAATTTCTGTATCGGTGGCCAACCGAAATTATGCGATAATTGTCTGTTCAGGTGCGCCACTCGTGGGAGCAAAGTCCCAATAGACGGGTAATTTAATTAAACTGAATCTATCTAGTGGATCGTCTTTTCGTTGTTGTTCCTGTATTATTTTATAGTATTGTGTGCAATCTTGGCCAGCACGGTTGCCACTGTGATTACTATATTGGCGGGTGTGACATGGATTTATGAACGCCAATAGAGTCCGCGACCAAATCCGTTGAATCCGGTGAATCCAGCAGGGCTTCGGCTTCCAAAAGAGCCAGATAAGACACCGGTGGCGATAAAGTGGGCAATGCAAGCCAATTGATTAGCGGACGCTGGAGGAGGTGAAGGAGAGGCAACCGCCGCCGCAGCCGCCGCCGCCGCCGCCCCTTATCGGGGACTCCAAGACCAGTAGCTGCTCCATGCCGGCAATATTTATAGACTCCAGGGGCGGCCGGTGCTTGGTCATCGCGGTGTTGCTCAAGTGCTACTCCAATCTGGCGATCAGCAGGCTATAAAAGCCCCCTCTGACTAGCCTATAAAAGGCATCGATCTATCCGAACGCCCACTCAGTCCCATTCCTTCGCCCTCGGTGGCCGCGCCGCGTTCCGTTTCCGTCTTCCATCCAAGATTTGCTGAGATCCAGTTATTGGACCATGAAGGTCCCGTTCGGTGTCCTTGCAGCCGCGCTGCTGATCGCGGCCGTTAGCGCCCATGATCTCCTTTCCGGCTACTCTCCTAGGATGCAGGACAGCATGGCCCACCAGTTCTTCAATCTGGGCTCCCAGCAGCTAACCCGCTCCTCCACCATTAATGGGAATGATACCCAGGTGGCACTCAGCAGCTATGCCAACCGCGCCGATGAGGAGGAAGATGCCGCGTGCTTGCAGGATATCAACCGCATCCGAGATGCCATAGCCAACATGGAGGAGTGGGCCCTGGAATGTAAGCATTTACTTGGGATAACCGCGATCTTTGCTGATCGCCACTGATCAGTTATAGTTTATAAAATTAAATATAGTGGGGATAAGTTTTTGTGTGGATTTTTATGAGTTTTATATAGAGAAATAGAATATGTTTCTATATACAAAACTGGGAATCACAGATCGTTAAATAGTTTTAATTATTCCAAAATGTGTTTATTATATAAATAAGCCTAGGAGGGGTTTATTTCTCTTCATAGTTATTACCGATAAGTATCGGAATTTATAGCTTTTTTCGTCATGATTCTGATGACCTTCGCTTTAATTCTATTTTTAAAATTCAATACATAACCCATTTTCTTAATGCTTAATCATAACCCTTAATCTTTATGGCCAATAGCCAATTCATAAATCCAATTTAGACTTGATTTTTTCGGGATTTCTGGCGATTAGATCGGCATAAAGTTCCCACCTGATGTCACGGCCCGAATGAGAAGTCGCTTTGCATGTGGATTTGTAGTGAAATTTAATCAAATTCGGTTTTAAGAAAGATTAAGCAAACCCGACTGATACAGGAAAAGGTGAAACTTAAACACGATTTATTCGTCAAGATAAGAATCAATTTATAATTGGTCTCTTATGACGCGATCCGGTGATTTCACAATCCCATTCATAATTTATGAACGCCCTGAGTTACAAATCCTTTTATAAGTGCCGCATTAAGTGCAGTGCTATTTATGGGGGCCTATAAACAAATCGTAGTTCCCCGTCACCCGAGGCTGGTTCGTTTTGACCATATAACACGTTTGGACCCGCTCAATCATAATCCGTATCCCTATCTATCCCGGTATGGTATCGGAACACTGCAATCTTAGGGCTTATCGCCGCTGCAGGTGCTGAATATATACTAGAGAGCAGTTTTTGGTCAGTTTAGAAGTTTTTAATAAAGTCTAATACGATATTTGGTTGTTCAATAATCTAACTTTAATTAATATGTATTAGACCTTACATAATTGATAATATTCGGTGTCTCACAAAAGCCTAAAAACAGTTTAAACACGTAATTGAATTATAAAACTTTTTTAATATACATTTTCGATAATATAAATATATTAACGATAAATACGATATTTTTCGATATATCAAACTTAACGATATTTGTAACGATTTTTTTTTATTCGATGTATTATTTCCGGATTATTTCTCTCGATATACTTACCGCCCCAATCTAAGCTCCGTCTCTTTCCGAATCCCTGCAGTTCCGGACACGTGGGGCCGCCTGCCCATGGGCCTCTTTTGGGGTCACACCATCAGCATGGGCCAGTACGAGGAGTGCGTGGCAGCCACCAGCACCTACGGCACTGAGATCCGTGGCCAGTACTGCCTGACCACCCTTAATATCACCCAGTACTACTCCACAGTGAAGAAGCGCGGCGAGGAGTTTAAAACACAACGAATTAGTTACCAGCAAACAGATCCCCAGATCTTTGAGCTCGGCATTTGTGTACCGAAGACGTGCAGTGCGAAGAAAACCGATGAGCTGCTTAAATATGTCATCGAGAACCTCTATGGCACCGAAACAATCAATCTGGACCAAACCCTGGTCACGGAGCAGCGTTGCAAGTACGATGCGCCCATCCAGTTGCGCGGCATTGATATTTTTGCCATGTGAGTAGGAGTTTCGAGGGCTTCTTTTAAATTTTCAATTAATACTCATATTATTTTGGAATAACTCCATCCTATTATTACAATTCCAGCTAATATTTATTAATTATGTATTTTTTAATTACCCAAACAGCGTCTTCTTCAGCTTGATCGTATTCTTCATGGTGGCCGCCAGTGTCTACGATTACGTGCAGACCCGGAATGGTGGTAAGTTGGGAGCAGTTAAGGATATCAAAGATTTCCAAGATTAAAATCAATCCACCCCCTTTTGATTAGCACCCAAAAAACCGCTCTTGGTGGCCTTCTCCGTACTCACGAATGCCCCAAAGATTTTCACGGTAAAGAAGGTGAACAATCCGAATGTGATCCATTGCCTGAACGGATTGCGATGCTTCAGCATGATGTGGGTGGTCTTTGGCCACGGCTACATGACCTTCTACGACCTGCCGCACATCAATAAGAACAAGTTCTATACTTGGGTTCAGACCCCGTACTCGATGCTCGTCCAGAATGGCTCCCTGTGCGTGGACACCTTCTTCTTTATGTCCGGCCTGTTGATGTGCTGGGGTGCCTTCCGCGAACTGGAGCGAACCAAAGGCAAGCTGAACATCCCGATGATGTACTTCCATCGCTACATTCGTCTCACTCCCGTGGTGGCCGTTGTGGTCCTGTATACCTTGACGCTGTACAAGTACTCGGGAGCCGGACCCATGTGGTTCAAGTTGGGCACCCAGGATCAGCGCTGCGAGGAGAACTGGTGGGCAACGCTGCTCTACGTTCAGAACTATGCCGTTCCCTACAGAATTGTGAGTGATCTCGGTGTTAGCCTCATGTCATTGAGCTTTTTCTACCTTCCTTCCTCCCCCTAGAAATGGGTTTTCAAGTGATTCCATTTAATATTTTCCCTTTGACGCAGTGCATAACACAATCCTGGTACTTGGCCGTGGACACACAACTGTACTTCCTATCGCCACTCTTCCTCATCCCCCTGTGGAAGTGGGGCAAGAAGGCGCTGGTGCCCATTGTCATCTTTTTGCTGATTTGCCTTGGCGGCACCTTTGCCACCTTCATGCACTACAAGTTCACGCTGTTCCGCGTCCAGGACGATCATGTTGATCTGCGCCAGAAGATGACCTACTATCCGACGCACACCCGCATCCCCACCTGGCTGATCGGTGTGATCTTCGGCTATTTCCTGTTCACCCGCAACCGTGGACGCCAGATTCCGATGAGCAAGCCATTGGTGCTGACCGGCTGGTTCGTGGCCATCGGCACCATGCTGGCCTGCATGTGGGGACCCTATTGGCGCATCCTGCCCGATACGCCCGATTCCCCGCTGATTGAGGGCGCCTTCTTTGAGCCGCTGAGCAGGACCGGCTGGGCGCTGTCCATCGGCTGGATCGTGTGGGCCTGCTACAACGGCCATGGGGGCCTGGTGAACGACTTCCTCTCCTGGGGCTTCTTCACCGGCTTCAGTCGTCTCACCTACTGCATGTACGTGATCCATCGCATTGTCCAGCTGGTGAACGCCGCCCGTCTGCAGACGGACACCCACTTCTCCAACTATGATGCGGTAAGTGGGAGCATTCATATATATTTATTTGTAGCTTATTTATTATGAGTCTTATTTGTTTATATAGATCCTTCGCTGGTGGCACGACTTTGGCATTACTCTGACCGCCTCCATCTTCGCCACCTTGGCCTTCGAGGCCCCCATTCTGGGCATCGAGAAGGCCATTTTCGGCAAGCCTTCGGCCAAGCCGGCGGCCAAGAAGCCCACTCCCGGTGAACTGGCCAGGACTGCCCCGGAGGCAGCTACTACGGCAGCTCCCACTGCCGCTAATCTTCCTGTTGCCGAGCCCGAGGCAGAGGCTGTGCAGGACTTGGAAGCGACCAAGGCGGAAATCACTCCCGAACCCAGCACCGTTGAGAATCCATCTAAGGCATAGGCTTGCCTTGAGACGAATTTTTTTTTTTCATACGAACCAATTTTTTGTGTGTAGTTAGTTTTATTTATTAAAGTTATTAGGCAATGAAAACAATAAAAAATCTTGGTTTTACTGTTAAAGAGGGAGGCAAAGAAAAGAATATGAAGGTTGGAAAGCTAACCATCTAACATCCTTGAAGTTTCAAGCAAATGCTTTGACTTTGATTTACTGAAATAAAGAAAATACATAAATGTAAACTTAAACAATCTGCGAAGCTTTTCTGGAGATTTGATTAATATTGAAAAATACACATAGGAATTATAAGACAATTTGTATGCAACCTTCTGCCTATCTCGCTTGCAATGAACTTGGATGGTTAGTTGCGTCTAAAACCGCCAATCCTGCCTCGGCGGCCATTTAATATAAATTTGGTTTTCTGCTTGGGCTTTTCAAGGGGATATTCGGAGAGTATATAGTATAAGAGACCTCGGAAGGAGTGTGTCTTTTAATTTAATGCACAAATATTTGGCTACCAGGTATCTCACAGTCGAGCACACTCTACTGTAGCTTTTTTTTCTATAGTTTCTTTTACCTTTCATCGCTCATTACCGGGCACTTTTTTCTTTAATGTCATGTCACTTTTTGCTTTACCCTTAATCTTCATCGAGGGTTTCCGTACTGACCATTCATAAATCCACTTGGTATAGTTTAAGGCTTTTATTAAGGCCGTAAATTTAATCGCAAATCAATTTCGCTAAATTCCCAGATTCCCAGATAACATCGGATTATTGCCTGCGAAATTTCCCACAAGATATGATTGATTTTTATGTGTATTTGAAGTGAAATTTAATCCGTTTCCAATTTTCGGCGATTAGATAAAGATCAGCACAAACGAATGATTTTTTTTTGTTCTGTATTTTACTGAGGTTATTTCACAATTTCATTCATAATTACAGGCCCTTATAATTTCGTAACTCTAACACACAATCGTCGATTAGGGCCCTCGAGGGTATTATCATGTGTTCGGATATTTTATATTTTTCTGGGACTACAACAAGTCCTCTGCCGTTTTTCATATGTCAAAATATACTTCTTATGCACTATTTATTTATTTTATACCCATAGCAGGGTATATATTAGTTCATATATTATTATAATATGTATATAATTATTAGGTTTCAATTAGTTCGATATAGACAGGTCCGTTTATCTGTCTGGCGCTCTGTCCGTTTCTAACTTTAAAGATATCTGAGTAAATCTTTGCAGATACATATGTAGTTTTCTTCATATTACAGGTACATATAATAGTATCATAATATAATATACCATATAATAGTATAGGAACGATGCTTAAATAAATAGAAAACAAATATAACATACCTTTTTCACCGCATTTCCATTCAGTCTATTCTATTCCGAATTATGTGTTGAATTTTATAGAAATCGAACTACTTAGTATATTATATACTGCTTTAGGAACCAACAGATAATATGCAAATATTATTAAAGCGTTCTTATTATTATTATTATCAATAGCGCTCTTAAGAAGACATTTCCTTCACTACAAGATTGTATTAAAAATAGTAAATTAAACTACAAAGTTAATAACATTGCCGTAGCTTGATTTTAATTGTAGTGGTAGTTATGTTCTTTTTGATTACTTTGTATATTGTTTGTGATTTGGTAGCTATCTATATATAGTTAGTTAGATTGGCTAAAATGAATATAATATAAAAATATAACAAAAAGAATTCATTTATAGCATAATTTATAGCTACATTTCGAGACCTCTAACTACTTAAGATAAAAATGGCTTGAACTAGCCATAAAATAGCTAGATCGGTAACAGACCAGCTCCGTTGTGTGGCATATTTCAGCAGTTGCACCACGGTCACACTGTTTCGAGCGCGCCGCACGTTTTCTTATTTTTTGTTTTGCTTTGGAAGTCAATTGCTGAAAACCTTTTAAAAATCAAGCTAAAATGAAGCGACCTGCATCGAAGAAGAGCAAAGGCCACGAGGAGCCGCCTGCCAAAAAGAAGTTACAGTCAAAGGCGAATTCTCTGCTGAATGCCGAGTCATTGGACACCAAAGAGCTCAAGTCATTCGTTAAATTGCTGGTAAATCGTGCACATTTTTTGACACCAAAATCTAGCAATTAAAATCTTATTTATTTGTGTTTATGCAGGAGGACAGACCGGACAATGTGCAGCTGGCCGAGGTGATGAATGTCTTGGAAGTTATATTCAAGAACCTACTGAAACGGCGCGTTGTCGGCGGCATCGAAAAGAAGTCGCTGAAAATCCGTCAATTATACGATAAGACGTGGTTGCTTTTAAGGAAAAACCTCTTTGAAGATAGTGCCGTGGCCCTGAAGGTTTGTTTCCAGCTCATCCAAGTGGAGGCCAAGAATCCTATAGCGCCGCGCAAGGGCTGGCCATCCCACAGGATTCGTGAAATATTGGAAACCCTTCTGGATGACGAGAAGGAGACTCCCAAAAATGTTCTAACGAACTATGGAAAGTACTGCAAGAATCTAGATGTCCTGGATATAACCATAAAGCATCTGGTGTATATGGTGCCCCAGGAGAACTTTAAGGACACACCCATCAAGGCCATGAACTTTCTGTCCCTCCTCAACCTCTTGGATCTGGGTAAATCGGTGCTGAGTGCGGCGGAATATCACGTGGAACCGTCCAATGCAAACGTTTTCAACTTGGAGCAGTGTGCCAAGAGATTGAACGATATATGGTCGGACGTAATGCTAAAGAGCAGTGGTGTCGATGAAAAGTTGCATTGCCAAATCCTGGTGGTTCTGCTGGAGCGAATTATGAACCATCTGGAGGATCCCATTCAACTGACCGACTTCCTCATGGACTCCCTGCACCAGTTCGGTTCGTATTTAGTCCTGAATTCAACTGGTCAGACTTAACTATTATTTCCAAACCCCTTTGTAGATGGTGCCATTCCCCTGCTGGCCCTTCAGGGCCTCTTCATCTTAATGCAGAAGCAGAACATTACCTATCCGGATGTCTACGAGAAGCTGTACAACATGTTCACTCCCAAAACGTTCTACATCAAGTACAAGCCTCGCCTGTTTTATCTCGCCGATATCTTTCTCACCTCCACCCATTTGCCGGAGAATCTGGTGGCGGCCTTTGTGAAGAGGCTTGCACGTCTTGCACTGCAATCGCCCACCGAGGATTCCGTGCTCATGATTCGTTTCGTTTGCAATCTTCTTCTGCGTCACACGGGCCTCCAAAAGTTGATACGTTCGAGTCGGGCGGTTGGTGAAATCAGCGATCCGTATGACGAGCTGGAATCAAATCCTGTTGAATCGAAGGCCATCAATAGTTCGCTGTGGGAGCTTAGCTTGCTGCAAAAGCATGCTGTGCCCGAGGTCGCGAAGGCGGCTCGATTTATCAACATCTCACTGCCCGTCATGGAATTCGACCTGGGGGACCTGCTGGAGCGAAGGGAATTTCATGTAAGTTTTAGCTTAAAGGGACATATTTTCTAGGGCAACTTGTGCTATCTTTCGACAGTTAACGTAAATATCTTTTATAAACAATATTTATTTCATTTTCTAAGGATTAACATGAGATTAGAAGGAGGAAATGGTGTTTGGTGACTAGGTTTCTTAGTGTTGTGCGGTAGTAGAAGGGGCTATTGGGGTTTGTGATGAATTTTATGGAGGATAAGCTATAGCTGACAATGTGTTTAGCTCTTGAGCCGTCTGTGGCTAAGAATTTGTGATCCCTAAGGTAGTTTTCTGTATATTAATCATAACCAACTTAGTACTCATGCAAGCAAACATTCAGGCAGCACGCCAGTAGTTAAATTTCTCGCTAAATAACACCTAGGCATAACAAGCACGTGCTTGGTGTCCCAAGGGCCACTTAGTGCATCAGAAGAGTTCTTTATAGACTTGTAGTTGTGGTATGGATAGTTTTTAATTGGGTTGTATGGGAGGAAAAGACTTGTGCCGGTATCGGTAATTGAATCCATGTATTTCATATATTTTATATATTTTTCCATAACAGATTTTTAACGACGAGCTGCAGCCAAAGGCCAAACAATTTGCTTTAAGCTATGATCGCCCCAAGAATTTGTCGCTGCCCAACAATGATGTCGTGACCAAGTACTGGGACCTCATCTAGACTAAAGTGTTATTATGTTAAGTTTAAGCTGGATTAAAGTTAAGCCTCTTGGGCTGCTGATAGGCCAACTCGGCCTGGAACCAATTGGCCGGTGTTATGTATCTTATATTTTTTCCAGGCATGGCCATGGTCGCTGTCTGCTCTTCCTGCTGTTGATTAAGTTGCCTGATTTCCGAGCATGTGCGGCAGGGACGTATTAGGGCAAAGTAAACACACTCGGCGATGGACAGGAAGCTGAAGCCCAGAAACAGACCCATTAGACCGCCAACGCAAGCTGCAATGGAGGGGGTTTTAAAACAGAGATATATCATTGAAACTGACAGCTTGTAGATAAGATATTCTGTAAATTTTAACTCACATAAGAAATCGGAGAAGCCTATGAACTCGGTCTGCTTGTTGGCCCTGAAAGTGGGATCCTTGAAGTACATATTCACCACCGCCACACTGCGCTCCACATACGAGTCCGAGAAGTTCCACTGCCCCTCCGAATGCGTCTGCCGGAAGCCATCGTGCGAGATCTTCGTGGAATACGCTATCCCGCTGAAGTTCAAGTCAAAGCACGAGGGCAGACACTGCTCCAGACAGGACTCCATGGCCTCGATGGTCCTAAATCGGATCAGCTCCACGCACTCCCTCTTGCCCACCGGACATGTGGTGTCGTTCCAGTTGAGGCGCGGCATATAGAAGGTTACGCAGCCGCAGTGCCGGATTAGCCAGCCGGACAGGCATTCCGACACGCAATTCCTCTGGGTGTAGTGGGCAAACCAGCGTAGCTTTAGCTCATTCCGGAACAAGCAACGCCTGTACTTGCGATCCAGCCAGCGCAGATGCTTCTCCGTAAGGATCTTGGCCGGATCTATCCTCAGTTTGGTCTCCATGCCCGGTGCCAGCAGGACGCCGGTCTCGCGAACATTGGGCGATTCGTTGGGACTGTGTAGGGCGATCTTGAATCCAATGCTGCTCGATGAGGAGCAGTAGTAGGCATCCGCCTGAACATCGAGGGTCAGAGATAGACCCAAGGACTCGCCCGTACCCTGGGAGCTGCGCGGATACAGGGGAAGTCCCTCATCCGGCTGAGAGCTACGTCTGCGATAGCCCAACTCGGCGTGCCAATTAACCGACTGAAAACCCACGGGCAGGGTCATATTGCGATGAGAAAGAGGAACGCTGTGGGCGTCACATGAAATGAGATTCCAACAAGTATAAAATAAGTACTAGGCGTTTTTTAACCCTTTAAAATGTTGCAAAAATTATCCTTGAAAATAATACAGGAAAAAAATAAATTTACAATGAATTTGGTTCGTCGGAAAAATGCATACTGATAGACACATTTTTCTAACATGTATTTGTATGATTTCTGGAGAACCATTTTTACCTCTTTCGGTACATAAACCTTGGTTGAAGCATATTGAAGACACAGCACAGACCTTCATCGGTGACAATGGGATGAAATAGTCGTGCACATTCATAGTCGTCGGCGCCAAAATGACAGTCAATCACCATCGATTTACAGGGTTGAGAAATCTATTAAATAATTCAAGACATTGACTGCTAAGCTAAGATTGAAGTAAAGAATGCAACCTGTCCTGTTAACTGCTTAGGAATTCGATAGAAAATTAATTATAAAAATACTCACATTCAGTATAAACTCCTCCCAGTTCGAGGAATTGCCGTTGACCATTTTAAGATCCACAGGTCTGCGGCACAGCGATTGCAGCATCGCAAACTCGACGGAGTTCTTGGACAAATTGGTGACTTTTCCGGCTAGCGCCTGATTTAAGTTGCAAATGGTTACCGCCGGAAAGGGTTCGTTTGTAATGGAAGTCAACTCCGGATCGATGCCCACAATCACTGGCGTGGTATTCCACTTGTCGAAGGCATCCTGGATGAGATATATAGCAAAGGACAGGACCGCCAAGAGAGCTATGCCGAAGAAGAATCTGTAAGATCCAAAAAACTCAATTAATTGAAGTTAATGCATTTTCAAGGAGGGTTCTACCTATCAGAGTTGCGTAATTTGCTATTGTTAATGTACTTTAAGCCATGAATGGTGGTATTGCGACAGAATTCATCAGTATTTCTGGACAAAATGCGCCGCCAAGTGGCCAATGAGATCTTCAAAGTTTTTGGCTTCGCTTTAGGCCGAGTTTGTTGGCTCCAAATAAGAGCCTGCTGCCGGTTTCGTGGCACACGCATCTTCACCTAAAACCGCACTAAATGCTAAGCCACTAAATATGCCAGTACTTATATTAAACCAAAATGCAATATTTTCATTTGCAAATTACCGAATTTGTTTATTTAATGTCACATGGTTGGGTGGACACAGCGATAGACCACGGAATCGATGTCGTCGATTCACTTGACTTATTTCTTTACTTTTATATTATTTATTATTAAACTATTTGTATCGATTTAATGAAGCAATTTGTGACCAATTGGAGATCTCTCTTTTTTTTAAATAAATTTGTATAAACATTGAATTAGAATAACACGACGATCTTATAATTGATCAATATTTTTTGTATTTTTTAAATGTACTTTTAAAGACCTTTTGCTATTGTCAATTTCAATTAAAATATTAATCTGATGCGAATGTTTTTTCTAGCATTTTCCATATCGAAATAAGTGTATATAGCCATTTGAAGAGGAGGTGTAAAATGGAATATCCTTAAAGTTTTATATCCCTTGCAGCATACATATCACATTTTATATGTGCAGCTGATACGTAGTTCTTTGCAATTGCATTCTTTTAAGGCCAATTTGAGCAGAATCTCTCATTAAATAAACACCGAATTGGCATTCTAAAAATCAGTTTTAAAAATGCTTAGTATAGAGTCGTCTTCATAAATTATTCAATTAGTTCTTCATAATTCTACATGCAACAACCCGTAAAAAGATTAAAAAAATAAAGGAAAAAAGTGCCGTTCTTGGTGCTAGCCACCTTAAGTAATAAAAAATTGTTTTTGTGATCCCATCAATGCCCTATCAGTTGGTAATAAGGTCTGAAACATATTTGAGGTTCTCAAGTGCACTGTATTGGCTTTAATTAGAAGATTTTTCGGTTACAAACGAATGCCTCATTAGGAGAAATGGAAACTGACACAGAAACAGCAAGCCAAGTGAAATCTCGGCCAAACCAAAGCAGGAGAAGAAGTTCCAGCAGGACCAAAAGGCTCAAGTTTAGTACAATCAACATGGTCAAAAACACACACACACACACCCAGTGAAAAAGAGGTGAATACTCGTAGAAAGAGAGTGAGAGAGGGGGGACAGAGGCAGACGGTGGGGAACCACAGAAAACGACACTTGAACGAAAATCAAATTAAAAGCTTCAATGGCAACAGACGAGAGATGGTCGGTCACTGCCGAGGACCTGCTCTGCTTCTTCTGCTAGCCACATGTCACCACACGGCACCTGCACATCCAACAGTACACTGACAGAAACATATTCTTGATTCGCGTGTTATATTTTGAAAGATAATATTAATTACACAGATTTCGTTCAATGTCTACTTATTTTTAAATTAAATTAGTATTATTATTATTATTAAATGTTTTTAAGGGTATTTAATAGAGCAGAAAACTTCGATATATCGTAGCGTATGGTTGTATTTATATTTATCGATCGTATGTATCGATATTTGACGCCAAACTCGATATATGTGCTATAACTAGATATTCTGTTTGATATAATGGACCAATATATTAGAAAAAAGTGACAAATTAACTAGAGTAAACTATATATACTTTAAAGTGCGATATTTTGGTCGATATATCATGTCGGACTTTTCCTCTTTATATACATACCTGGAATACATCAATATTTTCCTCAGTTCGATCTTTATTTGTTTTAAAAACAATGCAATTTAGGAACTAAAATATTTTATAGCGTATTTCGGGCACCTTCAAAACCATAGCTTATTTATTATTATTTATTATTTCTTTTTATATAATTAGGTAGTTTTTTTTTTAATGGAAATATTAACAACAACTCTTATATTGCTCATATCATATCTGTTGAAAATTACCCGTCTTCAGACACTATATATTTTTGATCAGTGCATACATACGCACTTTGTATGACTTCATTGAAACAAGTTCATAAAACACTTAACCTGACCGGACTGACCAAATGTCCCCTGGGAATGCCCGAATGAACCGAACTGGTCTTGTTGACTTGTTAGCAGTTGATGCCTTGCAACTCTCACTGAGGCCGAGGCCACGGCCACCCCACTGCCAAGGACTACCTACGGAGCCACCTACTGTTAGCAGGCGTTCGTCCTGAGTCCTGCGGACCACCGGATGTATCCGCATCAATGAGTGACCATGCCGAAAGTTTTCCTCCATCCCCTCCGTCTCAATCGCCATCTCCGTCTCCGTCGCCGTCAGCTTCGAATCCGATTTCGACTCCTACCGCTGGGGGCATCATCAAAAGTTACCAGCAAATTGACCTAATCTATGTACATATGTCTAGCGTCGAGCTGTGCGCATACTTACATATGTACATATGCATGGGGCGAAGGATGTATGGATGTGCACTGGGAGAAACCAGTTGGATTATGTAAATAATTTTAGCATTGTTATAGAGCATAAAAAAGCTATGCATTACTATATAAGTATAAAGAATATTATTTAATATTTCAATAGAAAATGTTTGCAGCTAGAACCCGTTGGGAACGCTGATGGCAATCGCGTCTGTTTTTGAGTTTTAAATAAAGCTTATTATTATTAATTTATCATACATTCTTTTATTTTAGTGAAGTCATCAGTAAAATCATCAAGTGTAGATATATTATGTGATATAATATGAGATAACTGTAACTAATCTTTGAATTTAAAACGAATTTAGTATAATATTTTCCTTAGCCTTTTTTTAATCCACATTTCTGGATTAAATCGAGATTGGGGGTTTTAAACAAGAATCGCTTTGTTTTGGATTAGTATTATTATTTTATACTTTTTTTTTATGAATAAATAGCAAGGAATGTATTTTCTTGCAGTGCACTTTGTGGAGGCGTTCTAGCTGTTCGGTTTTGAGGAGCTGGGAAGGTGTTTGCTGCCGCCCATGGTGCTCCGCCATTAGAAATCGCTTAGGCCGATGGCGACGATGCAATTTACGGCGGCTAATAGCAGACAGATGCCTCAACATGCATGTATGTATGTACATATGTGTGCAGATATATATATATATAGAGATATAGGCATCTATTTACCAAGTACATACGTCTTTGAGTCGTGTGCGTAGAGTGCGTTTTAGGGCTGTCAGTAAAAGTTGGCTGACATGCCGAAAATCTGGCAGTAAACTGTGACAAGTGGGTAACTTCATTATATATCTAATCGAGTTAAAGAACTACAAAGGAAAATTAGGATATAATTGCAACAAATGTTACCCCTAATTCTAGCATAAAAGAAATATATTTAATTACCTATTTCTTTTAATATTTAATATTTAAACTGCTTTAGCTTTATTTTATATATTTTTCTGAGCATTTTGGTAGGGCAATTAAACATTTGGTTTAACCCCTAGGTTAGTGACACTTCTCCATGGGCCATTCAAGGGCTAGCAAAGTGAACTTCCTTTTCCCGACTCCGCAATTTTCCGAAGGAGAAACATTTCTGGGATGGGGAAAAGCGAAATCGTCGAACAGCATCGTGAAAAATCATAACTTACCCCATGCTATGTATGTGTGTGTGTAAAAAATCTGAAAATGATAGAAAAATGATTAATTGCAGTTGGCAGTAGTTCAGCAGTCAGTTACTGCTTTCCCGCTGCTGCTGCGGAAAATGCAGAAAATGCAGCCCAGTAAACCTCAATGTGTGTGTGCGTCTGTGAGTGTTAGCATTCATGGCTGGCGTGTGAGTGTGTGTGTAGTGTGGGGTTTCCCCTTCTCGGACGCCATTTTTCCTTTTAATATTTACTTGGGGCAGTGTAGTTCCGATTCTCAGCTTGGCTAGCTTATAAGTGAGCTTCGAAATTAATAAATAATATTTTTAGAAACTTGTATGAATTCTGTAGTTTAATTTTAAGCTAATAAATAAATAAATAACCCTTGAAAATATGCCTAAGACACTTTATTTCAGTTCTTATGTGTTGTGTTTATTAATTAAACCCTTTCTAGTTCATAGAAACTATTAAATAAAGATATCGTCTTAAAGTATAACAGGAGGGAGGTTTCAGTTACATTTAATAGGGTTTTCTTATTGTTAAAAACTTTTGTTAAATGGTATTTGTTGAATAGCTTACCCGAAACTAAGTTTTAAAAACCTTTATCGTGTCTGTTCTATAAAGTTATTGCAGAGTATTCAATATTCGACTGAATTTTGAAGGTTTTCCTTCTCATTTTTTGCTTTCCTTTTTTTTTAAGCACAACAGCAGCTGACTGCAGCGATATTAATGATAGATATGCGTTCGCTTCAATGCGCCCGCTCCCCTTTCTCCGATTCTACTCCGTTTTTCCCGCTTTTTCCTCCCATTTTTGCGCCTGAATAATACGATAATATTCCTGATATTTTCTCGGGGGCGCTGCTTTAAATGGGAGTAGCCAAAGTAATATTATGCATGCGGAATATAAATCGTTATGGCATTTAAACAGTAATTGCAACCACTACAATATGTTGCCAATTAATTGTATTTTATTTTAAAAAATAGAAAACTTCGATTAGTAAAGATTTTAATTATATGTTATATAAATAAATATATATTATTTTAAATACACAAAAAACGATACAAAGTTAGTAATAAAGCCAAAGAAACATTAACATTTGTTTTTAAAGGCAAGCTAAACTTATATAGTTTTCATCATCTTTATATATATTCTGAAAATCAAATATCAATCAGAACAATTAAATCAAATCGAGTAGGAACGCAATGAGGTCACTAAATAAATGAATATTAAATTAGGAACCTCACCAAAATGAACACTCCCACCAAAAACTGGGCCTTCAAAAACCAAACTATGCAAAATGCACTAATGCTTTATTTTGGCCAAAATGTAGCCTTTGTCCGTGGGTCCAGATGTCCGCAATCCGTATGTCCGCCAGTCTGTCCGCTCGCCCGTCTGTCCGCTCGTCTGTCCGCCGTGTTGTGTCCGTTCATTGTGTTCGCATCGTTGCCTTTTTGGCACTAATTTCCATTTATTCATTTAGTTGCAACATTCATTTCGGCAGCCATTCACACCGACTCTCTCAGACGCAGACTGCGGCGAAAAATTGAGTTGAGAGTGTGTGCTGCGCGGGGGTAGGGGGCGAGGGAAAACTCTAGGAAAATGTATAGGGGTGGGGTGAGGGGCGGACAAGGGCAAGGGCAAGGGGACATTTATCAGCACAAAGCAGTGCAGTTGGACACCCGACCGCCCCGCCCTTTGTCGCCACCCTGATGAGTTGGTTAAGGAGTGACAAAATGTAACTCGGGCAAAATGTGACAAAAAAGGTCATATGGCAGAAATAAAACAAACAGAGGAAAAATAAGGAAAATGACAGCCAATGCTCTGCCGCTGTCACTTCTGTTTTTCCACTCCCTCCCCCATAGTTCCCCTCTATTTTCCAGTTCCCTTCTGGCTGCTGGATGTTGGATGCTGGTGCCCAGCCACGAGTCGAGTTCCCATGGGTTTTTTGTTTGTTTGCGGCTGCCTGCGAGTTGGGGGCCGCCTGATGAAAGGGTTCAAAACTATTTTCAAACTATGTATTTAGCGTGCATTATATAGAGAGTGTTAGAGGGGAGTCAAGAAGGGGTTAGGTCAGTCATCATCATCATCAGCAGCAGCAGCAGCAGCATCAGGAGTTGGAGTCGTCATCTTTGTGCCGGGTCGGCAGCTGTTTTTATGATGTCCCCTTTCGGCACAGTGGAACTTAGATCTGACGAATGCCTATATTTTTGTACAAATATTAATGGGTATCTACAGAAATTAAGTACATATGTTAAATATATATGTTTATTTCCATTAGATAAATACCTTTACTTTGAGGTTAAATTAAATAAAAATAATTACTCTTAAATTAGCTTACAACTTTTTTGAAAATTAGTTATTGTAGTAAGAATTAAATTTCATATTTTATTTAAATATAAATATAATCAATATATAAATATAAATATTTATTTTAAATAATGAATTCCCTGGTCTCCGAATTAGTGCCACAGTGCCACAGTTTAGTCGCAGACGGACTCGAACTCGGACCTCACCCTCGAGAGGAGTGATGCCCACTTGTAACATATTTTTTGGGCACCGGATTAGTTGCACGTCATGTTGCCACTTGAAGTGTTTATGTGAATGGAATGAATGGGTATATATGTATATATATATATATATATTTATCGCACATATCATGCGACACTTAATAAAAACAATGTGCTCAACATGCCGCCTTAAATGGAAATCCATTTTCACTCCTTTTTGTGCTCCGTCTCATACACGTCCTTCCTTCTGTTGGCTTTTGTTTTCCGAGTTATTTAAATGTCTGCATTTGCTCCTCCTCTCTCCCCCATCTCACCACCATCTTCCCTCGGCTCTTTTTGGCTCTATAAATTTATAATTAATTGTTTTAAAGCTTCTTCTCGCTGTCTGTCCGCTTTTTGTGCCGAGTGCCGGTGCCTGTGCCGAGTGCCGGTTTATCCAATGGGACATTATAACATTTTGTGGTTTTCCATTTGGATTTCACACGATTCCAAAGCCCCTTTTTGTTTGTTTGCGTTATCCTTATGACGATTATAGATGCTCCTCGCTGCTGCTGCTTCTTAATCGTTTTAGTAATTAGTAGTTGGTGGTTTTGTGTTGATCCGGGAGTGGAAAATAAAGTGGATTTCTGGCTGTGGATATAGGTCATGTGGAATATTCGTTGAGATGTGTGGAGTCCTCCGTCAAGAAAATTAATAATAGTGGCTTTTAAAGTGGTTTGTGCTGGGAAACGAATATAAATTGATCAGTTGGAGAAATTCTGTCACAAATAACGCTCACAGAAGTATCAAGGAAAGGCTTAAACGTAAAGATATATTTTAAGATAATATTTCCCACTGCTTTTTGCTAATGAGATTGTTAGTTTTCATATCTTTTTTAATTATAAATATTTCATATTGATGTTAGCTGATAAAATTATCTGCTTAATATTTATTTAGAAAAGTATATAAATATTTGTATAAACAAGAACTGACTTAATAATTTACCTAAAAATATAAATAAGAACCATAGGAAGTATATTGAACGATAAGTTTGTATTCCACAAGACAAGTTTTGTTATATATTTTAGAAAGAGTAATCACTTGGCTCGCTGACCAATTATTTGTATTATTATCTGCAAGTGTATATACGCTTCGGCTTGTCAAAGTCTGCTTCCTTTCTTTTTCTTTAGTTTCACTCCACCCCCCGATTTTTATTCCGGGGACAAGCAATCATCAGCAATCGTTAAAATTATTATGAAACTGCGAAAGTAACGAATGACAATAACTTTCGAGACAGAGGAGCTTCCTCAGACGGTTATAAATCTTTCAGGGTTTTTCCTTTTTTTTTGTTTTCATCTAGGAGCATGGTACGTGCTCTGCGTTTTCAAGATATTTCATTGCTAGACAAGTGATTGACTTAATGCTAATTCGCGACTCAATTGTTTCAAATTTTTGGCCCAAACCAAACAAATGCAGCTTCAAATGGACAGAGCCAGCACCGACAAAACAGTTTTGGCAAAATGCAATCAATTATAATAAGATATTAGAGTCTATCTAATGCAGGCTTATTTTATATTTAATAAATATAATTCTCTGAGTAATTTTTGACTGGAAAACATGTTAGGAAGAACTATTAGTGTTACCTACCTACAATTAAAAGAACAATTTAAAACATAAATATTGTTAGCTCTAAATATATATTATAAATCAGTTAATATCCTAATCCTAACTAATATTGGCTTAAAAGATTATTTTATTGTTTATATTATTTAATATTGGGATTGTATAATTTATAATTAATTAATATTCTTGTATTTATTATTTGAAGAGTGAAAAAAGGCAATAATTATGCTAGAAATATAAATAATAAGAACATGTTCCGTTGCTCTGTTTTGCTGGATATTTTTTCGCCCACATTTCGCTCAGTGTACGTAACGATGGCGCAGACTAGAAGAAATTGCGGGAGTGAATGGATTTTGGATGGGGGAAAGCACAATAATGTCGCCTCGTTGCGCTGTAATCCACTCAAGGCGACTTGGCCACTTAAGGACATACCAACCGTCCGTCCGCCGGCTTGTCCGCCAGCTTGTCCGCCGGCTTGTCCGCCAGTTTGTCCGCCCAGCGCAGAGGCAACAACAATTGACGAAATTGTTTTCGTGACTTAAATTTTTGCGTGCTGCTGTCGCTGCTGGTTGGGACGTGTTTGGAAAGCATATGATGTGATTTGCCATCAAATTGAGTTGTCTTGTCATTCCGCCACCCCCTCAGCCTCCTTCTATACATATATATATATATATATATACTACTATATAGCCCTCGAATATCCGAATATATATTTATGTATGGATGGTTCAGAGCCTGGGCAGAAATGCAATTAAATTTGGAAAAATATCAACAGCCAAGACGGAATAATAGTTTATAATGGCAGTGGGCTTTATGACAGGCTGAGGGGCAAAAGTGCCTGGGTTGCCTTTAAATAAATACTCGAAACACTTATCCACACCCCATCCTGTGTGTGTACTTTGAGATGTGGCAAGTTTGCCAAGGAAATGGATGTGGAAGTGGATGTGGAAATGGAGAACTGGAACTCCGAGATGCTAATGCCGCCAGAAAAGTCTTGGGCAAATTCTGTTCGGCCAAGTTAAGTTGCGATGTGGGAGCTACAGTGCAGGATGGTTGTATAATGCCGAGAGCGACGCTCGAATAGAAATCCTACATAGGATTTTATCATATAATTTGTTAACTAAATATTTTTTATATTTTTAATTTGCTTTTGCTTAATTTTCTTTTGTATTTCACATATTCTAACGTTTGTTTCCATATAAATATTAAAATAAAACGCGGACAAGAAATGAGATCAAGTATAAAGCCTGTACTACCTTGGCTAACAGCACCGCCGCCTACACACTCACTTAAGGACACTCGCCTATATCCTTGTACACATTTTGTAGAGCAACTAAATTACACAATGTTAATATTTGCTATGTAAATATGCATCCGTGTGAGAGCGGTTGGATAAATGAAATAGATGGATGCCTGGCTGGCTGGCTGGATGGATGGATGGATTGCGGAATGGATGGCAAGTGCAGCAGCAACGCCTACGGATCCTTCTGTTTATTTCTTATATCCACAGCGCCACACAAAAGGCCTACACACTTGACACCAGAACACACTGTCTCACCGAAAGGACTCTATTTAAATAAACTGAAACAAAAACTTGCCACAATTCCAGCAATTCTCAACAACAATAAAAACAGCAGCAGCAGCAATGACAAAATTGCTCTGTTTTATGCCTTTCTATAGGGTATATCCCCCGGGGGCTAGCAAATTCCAAGGAAAACATTACCGCACTGCGAGAACATCTTGTAAATGCACATACATCTCTGTACATATATATATAGCTATATATGTATATGTATATGAATGCATATATGCTAACATCGGTCTTAACATCCCACAAAGACCTTATCGAAACAAACAAGCAAAATAACACAACACAGCACAGCAGAAACGGAGTAACAGGAGCTGGAAATCACACAAATGCAGTGAAAAGTAGGGGCGCCGGGTCGTATACGTAACAGCTTCCGGTTTGGTCTAACGCTCACAGATTAAGTATACGACGTGGTGGTCAAGGAGTACGGATTGCGGATAAAAACGATGAAACCCTTGACCAATTAGATTTAATCAATATAATGAGCAATATACTCGCGAGTGCAGCTTAAAAGTAAATATAAACTAAAATTCCCATTAAATAAAACATATTTAATAATTAATTCAATGGAATTAATATAAACTAATAAATAAAAAACGCTGCCTTAATTATTTCCACCCATTTATTGATGGTCAATTTATGGGTTAACTGTCCACATCCTTGATGGGCATCAAAGAGGAGCTCCTCCCCAATTTATAGCCAGTTCTCACCTTTCAATCTCAGTCTTTGTGGCCCCCTAATGAATCTCCGCAGAGAACTTTTCCACCGAGCATGGAGTGTGGAGACCTCGGGTAAATGGAAAATCCAGTTTTCCTCCTGTTCGTACCACTTGCACTAAGTGCGAAGACACTTTAGCAAACAATTAATTGCCGTTAGCGGCTGCTGGCGACACACCTACCCAATTCATTTTCCACCACCCACCCTTCGTCGTTCGCCGTCCGTTCACAGGGGAAAATCGAGAACCGGTGATGGGAAAAGTGGAAAATTCAGAGGCAGCAGCAGCACGGGGGACAGCACGGACACAATGAAGACAGCTGCCAAAAAAGGCGTTACGTCGCCAGTTAAATGAAGACCCTGGCATGGGTCTGGGGCAAACTGAGGAAGAGTACTGCCAGTGCCGGTGCCGGTGCGGGTGCGGGTGCCGGTCCAAAGGAATCAACGGCATTGGGACAGAGACAGAAGGGTTATCATTACTTCCACATAATTTAATTTCGGCAGGCCAGCACGACCATTTGCATTTCAATACCCAATAAGGGGGTTAACCGCCCACCCTGCGTGTGAGGGGGTCGGAGAGGGATGAGGGGTCTAAGAACGGGCGGAAAACTAGAATACCAGGAAAATTTTAGAGCCAGCTCTCTTCGCTTGCTCATTTTTTTTTTCATCTCTTTGTTCCACTGACCAGCAGAAGGAATCGGATTTCTTTCTCGCACACAAAGTTTTTGGCTGGCCCTGCTCGTTGCACAAACTGAATTGAATCACCCAAATTATTATCCCCTCCGATCTCACCAAGTTTGTACACTGCAAACATCTTATTTAGTTATCATCAAGGATTCACATTTAATTGCGATGCTTAGTAAAGGCTTTGAAAATGGAAAATACACCTAAATACATTTTGATTTGTGAAAAAAGTTAAGTATTTACATTTTAAGTTCATTTTTCTTTTCAAATATGGAAAATATGTACAATATTTAATTCCATTTGTATGTAATATATTTAAAAAGTAATAGGTAAAAACCAAATACTTAAGGTATGAATGGAATTTATCTAACTTAATGATTTTGCTTAGTTTTTGATGATAAAAATAACAGGAGTCAATGGATTAAGTATCTTGATCTGATCATTAATTAGTTATATTGTACGTACCTCAATTATTTAAGTAAATTAATAAACAAATAAATAATTAAATACATAAATAAATACATAAAAATATATGCAAATAAATATAAAAATAAAGCTAACAATAAATCTATTATAAGATAGAATAAATAAATTAATAAATAGATCAATGGAAATTTAAATAAATATAGAAAAAACATATAAATAAAAAACCAATACCTAACTACAATAAATAAGGGCACAAATAATTAAATAAAAAGATATATGAAGAAACAAATAACTTAATAAATAAATAAATACATCAGTTCGATTTTATTAGAATTGTATTGTTTTATATATTTATTTATCTCAGATAGTTTCTCAGTGTAATTGGTTAGTCCATGGAGATGCTGACTGAGATGCCTGGACCGCTTTTCCACTGCTTTTCTGCTGCTGCTGCTGCTGTTGCTGCCAGATTTTCCATCATCATTCATAACAAAAGCAGTTGGCAGTTGCAGCCTGCCCCTCCCACAAATTTTCCACAACCCAATCTCTACCCACCCACCCGGGAACATTTTTTCAACAATCTCTCTTTTCATTTTCATTTTTACACAGCCGGTTCATTTTCTTTATTTTTTTTTTCTGTGACATTTCCGTTTGCATTTGGCAAGCGGAAACGTCAGTAGCCCATTGGACAATCAAGCTGTGGACGTGGCCAGGAAAAGCTCTGGTTTTTCTTTTTGCTATTGTTGTTGTACAATTTGTTGTTGTTGTTTTTGTTGTAATTGTTTGGTGTATTTGTTGTTGTAATTGCCGGCGGTTTGCCGTTGCTGCTGTCGGACATTGTTTGGTGTTGATGGCCGCTCATGAATAACAAATGCACACGGGCTCAGGTGGATTGCCATCTCATCTTTTGTCCCCATCTGGCCAACTCTTTACCCCCTCCTCCCTTTTTTTACCGCCTAATTTTTTGCTCTTTTTAACTCTAAATTGTCTATTGATTTGTGGTCAATCGAGTGCAAAGACGTCATCCATCGTTGGCAACAAAAAAAGAAAGAATGGGATAGAAAGAAGAAATGCACGTAGCGTCTTTGGGGATATCGAAGCTTGGAACTTCCTTGCTTTTATTATAATTCTATAATAAATTAATACATGTAATGTATTCATATTGTTTATATTAAAATGGAGGAAAATTATAATGGAGGAATTCCATAAATATTTGGAAAGATATAGGAAGTGCCACTTAGTTATTTATAAAGAATTGAAGCCTAATCTGTGACCTTAAATTAATAATATTTGTTGCCTCTTTTTAATAATAAATATTTGCACAGAATCTTGGACATATCAAGATATTGGAACATATTAAAATACCCTTTGTGAGTGTATAAAAATGTACATAAAAAAGAAAACAGAGATGTGTCCTAACCAATTAAATCATTTTGATAGCCAAATGGTGTACAAATTTAGGCCGCCACCACCACCACGAGACTTCCCCCTAGCGGCCTTTTGTGCTGCTCTTTTGATTGATGTCGGATGAGTCAGAGTCGGAGACTGGATCTGGATTCGAGTCTGAATCGAAATTTGACTTTAATCAAAGCCAAAACGTCAATTTCAGTTCGGTTTTCGGTAATAGAATGGGGGCCCTGGAATAAATCGGGCCAGGACGATGTCTCATTGAAACGTCAATTGCATTTTACAATGGCCTCCTTATTCGCAGGCTTATATCTCTCTCCGCGAAGTCCTTGATATATTCTCGATATTTCCTATGCTCGTTTTTTTTGTTGTATCTTTTTTATTATTCGGCAACATCCATTGTGTGGCTGTCTCTTTCTATTTAGCCCTGTGAGTGTGTAAGTATTTCAATAAGTCCGCAAAATGGCTCAATATCTGATGGATTTGAATACCTCGCACTTGGTTGTCTCTTTCGGGCATGATGGGTAATCGGGAATCGTTATTCTATGATTCCAGGGAGACAAGGAATGTTTAATAAATACAGGCATGTGCATACAATTAAGATATTTAGATTTTAAGTTGGAATATCTCAAGAATAAGACTAATTTCTACATTTATTTTATTATTATTACCATAATATATATTTTTAAATATTTTATTTATTAAGAGGCCTTGATGTTTAGTGAAAATTAAATAAAAACAAAGTTATGTTTATAGCTTAGGAAACTAAAATGAAATGGAAAGGTCGCCTAAATACATGTACTTTAATTATAATAATATTACATATTATTCTTTAAGTTTATTTCAATTTGAATCTCCTTCGACTATGGTAATAAAATAATATATTTTAGTTTATATAAGATGCTTGATATTTATAATATATATTAAATTAAAAATACAATTTTCAAATCCCCAAATATTGATTTTTTATTTAAAAGTATACCCAATGTTAAACAGTACCATATGAGACCAGAAACTGACTAAACAGCCACCGCTAAATTCCTCAATTTACATATGCATTTTTTTCCATACATATTAATTATATTGATATTTATATATTAACCTGATTCATTCGCCAGTTGCCATGGCGACATGCAAACGGATACTTTCGCGCTTTCAATTCAAACGCATTTTCATTGTATGTGGCAATGTACTGAATGTAATAATCTATTGAGCCGCTTCGATTTAATAACTGGTGCGATTTGCTGTTTGTCATATTTTACAGTCCCTAGAAAGGATAAAACAGCTGAGGGGCGCTGCCAGGGGGGAAGCTATAGAAATTCATTTTTCTGCAAGCGCAGACAGTTTTTGCCATCAGGGCTGGGGAAATGCGAAATGAGGAGGATTATTAATATTTGAGATATTAATAAATATTGAATATTATATATATAATATATATTATGCTATATACTATAGAATGCATTATAAATGAAGGTATCTAGCTCAGGAAGATGGATTTCATATGCATAAAAATAGTTTAAATCAAAGTAATCTTAGTTTCTTCTCATAGTTTCAATGATTTTCTTCTAAAACTCTAACAAGACTAGCATATATATTCTGAAATAAGCTCATTTCCAAACTCCCCCTGTCGCCTACGCCCCTGGCTTGGTGCCGAAGGGGGCTGGTGGCTAGCCTGCATTAACTAGATCCATCTGAATTGAAATGCGAATGAAAAATGTGCGCTCTGCACATTCTGTGCTGCCGATTGTCAAGAGCACTAATAAATTTCCACTTGCAACCCTGGCCCAGCCCGGGGAACCCCAAAAAACCCATACCATGTCCGCAGCTTATTAGTCACCAGCGGCAGGTTTTGGGACATTTTCATTCAAAATTAATTCGCCAGCGCTGTATAAATCATTTTTCCCCTCCTTCTTTTTCTTTTTTTTTGATCTGCTGGGACGCGTTGGATAAGTGCGATTGGCATTCGCAAAAATATATGCAAAACTGTCACCTGAGTCGGTTGTTTGTTGCATTTTGGAAATATTATGCTCAGGGGATCAGTGGGAATGGCAGATCTTTACATGGGAATGGCAAGGTTTACCGCAGAAAAAATGGGTTTCAGGGAACTACAAAATTATTTAGAAAGGTGCTTATGAAAGTAAGTTATATGTTTTTAATTTTATAAAAAAAAACCTTGAATTTAATAGAAGATTACATAAAGTAGTGTTAAAAGTTGTATATTACTTGTAAACAATAATTAAAAGCATTAATGCTCCAAGATACAAAAATGCATTCACAATTTAATATTTCAAAGAGTTCTGTGGATTTTAATGGTATCTTATATCAATAGGCCAGCTTTTCTATATAGTTTTCAACTAAAATACAAATAGTTAAACTTCCAAAGTCAGTTGCCAAATAAATTCTGGTAAAATATAATGGCTTAAGCAAACTAAATTTGCTTTCATATATTAAGGAATTAAATAAGACACAACTATTTAAGGATTAACTATTTGTGCCCGCAAAAGATACTTACATGAAATCTATTTGTTTAATTATGCAAAAGATTTTATAGGCTTGATATATTTTTAAATCAATTACCGCGTAGTTAATGCAATAGTTCCTAAAATGTAACTAAGAAGACTTAGCTAGATATTTAATCCAAAGCCAAAATATCAAAGTTCATCTCCAAATTGTGCGAAACTCTCGCACACGCACACATCTTCCTGGGCGAAATTTAAATCCAGCTGAGAAATCCAAAGCCGAAACCCACACAACTCCACCGAAGGTAATTCAATTTATTCTGCAGTTGAGTACAGTTCTGTTTGGCTAATTACTGCAGCGTCCATAAATACTCACATTCTTCATTTGAAAGGTGTCAGGTTCAATACGGATAGTCGGAGTCCAGAGTCAAGAGTGCAGAGTCCAGAGCCCCGAATCCGATGCTACTTCAATAATGGGGGCACCCACCCCAAATAAACAAGCGCTGGTCCCAGGCAAAACAAAAACAAATCGAAAAACTTTTTAGAAATTCGAATCATGTAACGAAAACCAAGGGAAAAGTCCCGAAACGGACACACAAGCAGCACTGGCAACGATAAATTAAGGTTACAAAATTATTAAATTATAATACATGAAAAAGAAGAAATATATAGATGAAAGAACAGCCTTCAGTGGAAGTTTATTGAAAATTAGAGTATAATTGGGTGATAAACATGGAAATTAGTAGGTAATAAAGTTGCAACCTTCAATCTATCTCGCTTGCACTCGGACTCGCCTAAAAGTCGAGTCTTAAACCATGAGTCAAGTCTTGACTACATTTTGTTATTTATTTTTTTGTACACCTGTATGATTTTTCCTATTTTCGAAGCAAGCTTCTACACTTCGTTTCAGTGTAATCATGTACGAAGTTCTTTAGACTTGAACAAGACTTTTGTGCACCCTTCAATGCGGTAATTTATGTGTGCCAGAAAGAGATGCAGGGAACTGCAGCAAGTGCATTTTGCGTGTGTGTGTGTGTCTGTGTGGGTGATTGTGAGTGGGCGCAACATGTGCTTATAATTATGTTTTCTCTGTGTGCCCATTTTTGTTGTTGGTCCATCCAGGCACGTGCTTTCCCCCCTGTGTTTGTGCAGCGGGTGTGTGCACTGGCCTACGCCCATTGAATACGCACACAAATTACAAGCAAAAACACACGAACATATTGCATGTATTTACGTGTACGGTGCTCGGTCGTTGCATTGAACTAACAAGCCAGAAAAAATACACATTTTTAAGTAAGTTTTTTATTAACTCTTCAACTATAAGTACTTAATAAAGTAGAGATTTTAAATCTCTTCAAATGGCATTTAATATTTACACAAGTTCAATAAGCTGGCATTTAATTACAAGTTTTTTGTCACATGACATTCCAAAAATGCAATGCCCAAAGCATGCACTGTATCTGAACAATCGGATGCCAACGAACCTGACCTCAAGCTGCCATTGTAGACGCTTAATTTGAGGTTAAAAGGAGCAGCAGCAAATGCAAATGCAATAGTGGCCGAAACTTTTTACATGCAGGACGAAGCATTTGGCTTTAGGCATCAAACAATACGATTGGAAAATACAGGGAATTCAAGGGATTTAAGAGAGTGACTAAACACGCAAATAGTTTTCTTTCTAATGAATTTGTTTTAAGCACTTTTACTATTTGTACCATTTGGCTGTGATTTTTCTTTTGTTTTCTTCAGCTTTTTGTATACTTATTTTAGACTTAGTATATACTACTTAGTATATACTACTAAGTAGTGTATACTTAGTTCTCTTACGACTTTTAGAAGATTTTGCGATATATTTGGGACCACTCTTTAAGGACCTTTGCCCCATGGTTATCGGTAACAAATTCAAATCAAATATTTAATGAATGAATATTTGAACTCTCGTTTCATTGACTTCTCCACTACTATTTATACTATTTAGCTGTGATTTTTTCTTTTATTTTTTCCCTCTTTTTCCACACTTATATTCTATTTTTTTTTTTAAGTTCTCTTGTATTTCCTGGCTTTGCAGGACGACAATTTACACCGTGCCGCCACACGCAAAATGCTTGTCACTTGCAGCAATGCCAACAAAGAGCAGTTAACGGGGCCCCCCTAGTTTAAGCATCTCCCCTCTTCCTGGTTCTGTTCACCTCTCCTCCAGTTTGTGGGAGGTGAGAGGGGGGGAGGGGGATTGGTGGCAAACATCTCCATTCAGCGATTTGTGCCAAATGTCGGCGGCCGCTGCTGTTGGCTTTTGTCTTTTGTATGCGCGCAGTGACCTGCAAAAATGGCAGACGCTCATTGTGTCCCGCGTTTTCCCCGACCCACCACTTGCCACCTCCTCCCCCTGGCCCCTCCCCCACCCCTTCTCAATTTCAGTTTGTTCTTAGCACCTGCAACTCTGCAGGTGAAAAAAGGTTCGAGGAGGATGAGTTGCGCCAAGTGCGTGGTCCTTGTCCATTTAGGGTCCCCTTTTTCTCCCTTTTCTCCTTACCTCTGCCTTTCCGGGTTTTCTGTGATAGTTTTCCCCCTGTTTTCCTCGCTTTCTGCATTTCATTTTATTCATCAAACCAAAATCTTTGCGATGCAATTTACGTTTTGAAATTTGTTAGAAAGCAAACCTCACAGTCTCTAAGATCCTTTCCTGAAACTTATGCTTCACAGTTTCCTTAAGTTATCTGAACAATTGAATTATTTTATATTCTTGAATGTGTATTAAGAACATGTTAAAATTTCGTTCAGTATTTTTTTTTTGCTATTTTTTGGTTGGCCATTTTAATATTTGTGACCAAAAATGCAGCTGCAGTCGCCCCTTCCCGGGTTTCATCGTCCTTTTGCTCCTTGGACTATCGCTATCTTGTTTCTATGGCTTATTCTTCCTCTTCGTCTTCTGCTTTGTTTGCGGCCCTTTTCAATTTGGCCTTGGCAGGGTGCAAACGACGGGGAGGGGGGCTGCAGTGGGGCAGGGTTGAGGGGGGGAGAGACAGATAGCAAAGGGCCTGAGTCCTGACGCAGGCAAATATTGTCCTTGCACCGAGCAGAGCATCTTTGACAGTCGCAGTCGCATTCGTAGTCCAACATTCGGGGCTTTCCTTTGTCGCTTTTCCTTTTCTAGTTTTTCTTTTTTTTTTGCTTTCCTTATTTTCTATGTTTGTTTCCTTGGATGGGAAAATAGCTGCACCCCCAGTCTTGCCAAAGTATTTTTGTCACGAATTCAATAAATGATTTTTAAGCACGTTTTTATTACTTTTGCTTGTTGCTGCAAACGGTGTTCTTTTTTGAGGCCTGTGGTCCTTGAAATTTCCTTAGTTTGCTATACCCTGGCAAATGGTAAATCGAAGGTATATTTCGATATATTATATTTATCTAGAAAAAAAATATAGTTCATGCTGTATTAAATACAACTAAGAAGTACATTTTTGTCAATGTAATTCACAAGGAAATTATTGAATTGATTTACTAGAATATTTACTAGTCGTAAGTATATTTGGCAACCATTTTCCGCAGTTGAAAAATGTGTCTGTTATTTATTGGTTAGCTTTGGGAGATTCGAGTGTCCGGACTCCGGAATGGAGAAGAAATGGGTAACCGTATGGGAAGTGGAAAATGGGTGAAATCGTAATTTTCCCAGAGTTGTACGGCAAATGCGTGTGCATGACTCATATCTAAAGGCGCTGGGGCTTGTTACAAAAAAAATAAAAGGCAAAAAAACAAAAACAGAACACAACACAACCAAAGACTGCTCACTTCATACAAGAAAATGCACTTTGCTAATGAATTGAATTGTCTTCTTACAGACCGAGTATTGGACTTCGGTTTGGGGTTGGAGTCCAAAATGTTCACCATAACTTTGTTTAGTTTGTTTCAATGCCATATCTTTGAATGTTTACGAAGGAAGGGTATTTAGCAAATTAAGAACAAATGTAAGTAAATTACAATTTTAAAGCAGAATCAAATTACATATCACAAGCTGGCATCTAAGGGCTTATTTTTAATTATAAAATATTAGATTTAAAATATTTACAAATACAAATCACTTATTTATGTATTTAAAAGTGAGTAAATATGAAAATTAAAGTTAATTAGGGCCTGTTAATATTATTTATATATTAAACACATATATCTTCCATATGAACAATTTGTTTTTATCTATCTACTTAGTTACATATGTTTTATAAAATTATTTATTTTGTAAAATAAAACAGCAACATATAAGCATACTTTTATACTTATATTTAGTCTCAACATTGTTATTTATTTTGTTTTATTTTAAATACCTTCTTGACAAGGGTATTTACTCTATCGGCTTGTGTTAGTTTCCTCTTATTCTCCCCAATTGTGTTTGGTTAAAAGTTATGTTTGTTTTTCACCCCTTTTCCAGTTTTTGGTGTCAATTTGGAATTGCTTAATTGTAATTACCAATGAAAGCTTGAGTTAACTTAAACCCTCATTCCCAGTTTAATTTTTTTTCGAAGGGAACTTTAAGGTCCTTTCTGGCGGTCTTTGTTGCAACTGCTAAATGCGCATACGTTTTGGCCCCATCAATAAATCATTGAGCAGACAGCGTTAAAAGCACTCTGTGCCCCGGTGTGTGTGTGTGTGTGTGTGGCAGCCGCAAGTCGCAGACCCTCCCCAGCCGCGGCTTGGATATGGATATGGATATATAGATAGATATAGACGGCATAGCACGGCATATCAATATTCCGCATAGACGGATTGTATTTTCAATATTTGCGCAGCGGCAAGAAGAATGAGCAGAAGAATAAACTCCAGTGGCGTACGGATAGAAAGTGCGGCAGGAGGGGATAGCAATGACAGCCCAGCAGCATTAAGCCTGTATCACACTGCATACGAATTAATGCATAAATATTTGCTTTCTTTTAACACGAATTCTTATCAGTTTTTAATATAATTATAATCTAAGATTATTCAAAATAAGGTAAATAAAATAAATATTAAATTGAAGACTAATTATTAAGTATACATAAGTAAAATAAAGTAAATATCTTCAAGAAAATAATGAGAATATTAATTTAATCAAAGAGTAGGAACTTGAACCGAACTAGACTTCGAGACTTATAATAATATAATAATATAATAATAATAAATATAATATTAATAAATTAAAATAATATTTAAATAACTAGGTTAATATATATTTTTGTAGCATTCAAAATATGTTGCCCACCAGCAAAAGGGGACTCCTTCCCTTCGCAGAGGCGCACTAGAATTCCCAAGAGCACTGTAAGTGTCACTTAAAAGGAACTTAAGTGCAAAATAACCTTCAAATCAATAAGCTTGGAAATTAAATCAAAGGCAGGTCTTTTTAATTTAATATTCCATAAGAAACACTTAAAAATATACTAGGTAATAAGCCTTTTGGTTTCGTTTTAATTAATATACCTAACCAAAGTTTATTTTTGTATTCCTCAAATATTGTTTCCAAGTACAATTGTCAATAAAGAATAATTTAAATTTTAGTAAATAATTTTATATAGTTTCTTGATAAATAATTTAATTTGTTATAATATAATATTTTGGGGGGGGACACTTAATTTTGCCATGCCACACAGCCAGAAGCAGTAAGTTATTCGCTGTGGAAATGGGCGCGGAAAATGCTGGGCTTTCCAGGGGTTAAGAAGAATGGGGGCCAAGGATGGGTATGAGGACTATCGACAGCGGCCTTTGTTGGTTTTGTATTGCAATGATTTAGCAGTTTTTCGTCTGTGTTTACGCTGTGGATAAGGTTTGACGGCGTCGATTGTCGTGAGCTCTCTTGTTGTTCGCCTGCAGAGCCACACACCCCACGCCATCCTCTTTTTCGGTTGCATAAGAAATCAGAAAATTGTTGTGTTTTAATCGAACCCCCTCCACCCACCGCCCTTTTTGTGGCAGCGATGGCTGCTGCAAGCAGAATGGGGTATAGGGGGGGCTTTTTTCTATGGCAGACAATAGACGGCGGTGCGCCAATAATCTATCTGTCTCCTTCGCCCCGTCTATGGCCGTCTCTTTCTATTAAGCCGCAGACTGCATTGAGTTCTCTCGCTGGTGATCAATATACAATGCACAATGCACAATGCAGCGATGCTGCTGCAATGCCAGCTACTTGTGTAAATAACTGTCAGCCAATTGTTGTTTAATCGCCAGCTTAGCTCTGCTCATTCTCCGCCCGATTTTGGGGTTAAGTGCGGTTGCTGCTGGGCCTTAAAGTCGGCAAAAAAATGACTATAAGAGTTGCCTGTTTGAATAAAAACCAATCACTGCATTCCGATTTTAACTTCAACAGAATTTATTGGCGTTTATATCGAACAACACAGCCAGCAAATACTATTTATTATTATTATTATTATAACTAATTTTAAAAAGACAACAACTGTACTTTACAAATTTTATTAAAATCGATTGATAATCATGGGAGTTATTAAACAATAAAGTTTCTGTGTATGTATTTGTAGTTTTCTCCCGTTATTTGTTACTTTTTTTGTAGCATTTAAGATATAAATTGTAAAGCATTTTTGTCAAGTCAACCTATTTATTGAAATAAAATATGCAACGGAAAGTAACATTAGATTCCAGTTTCTATTAGTAATTCTATTATTTTATTAGAGTAATTAAACCCAAAGCTTGATTTAACCTCCTTAAGTTCTGGCATTCCTTAGCAATAGCAGCACAAATATAGATTAATAAATTGGGGCAAGGAGACACATCAACCAAAAGGAAAAAAATAGAGCGCTGCTCTACTCGAAGCGGAGTAGCACAGATCTGATGGCTAATTAGTTGCACATTTTACATTAATTAATTTCCTTGGAATATCTCTGGCGTTTTTTTATATATTTTGGATGGAAAGTTTTGTCATAAGGAATTCCACAAGGCATTAGCAGCAGCCGACGCCATCGCGCTGCATTTTCCACTCGCAAGCTCCCGTATTTTTGCCCAAATTTTTACCCTCCTTTCCGTTTCACCCCGCCAGCATTATCCTCATTGCCTTTGATCCTGTTGCCCAGGCTAATTGGATTTAGTTAGAGCTAATAAAAACGTTTACGAAAGAATTTCATTTTTACTGCAAATTGGCCTAAAATAATTATTTTTTGCTTGAACAACAATAGAACATGATGGAATGGTAGGTGGTCGAATAGAGGGGTACCTATTATTTTTAGTTTTACCAGGAATGTGATTAGTTTTTGGAATTTTACTGTACTTATTTGTAGTATTTAGAAATATTTTCTTAATATATTATATAACAAATGGGAAATGATTAAAATATTTATTTTCTATATATATTTTAAATATATGGAAATATTTTAATTATATTTTAAGCTTATCTACATCTCTTAGTTTTATATTTACTATTTAATTATTTTATTTAATAATTAATGCAATAAATAATACATATTTTATAAAGGTTATCTTTAAATTGTTGTCCTTAATATGTTAAGGCATCTTTCAATATATGTTTCTGATAATATGTTCATGATAATATACCCAGTACTTACAGGGTATGAAAAACATAAAAATTGTGTAATTTTCGACCTCCACTCCAGTCGTACTGCGGAGCCTAATGAACTGCCCAAGAGTGTGTATGATAATTGCGTGAAATTTTCCTTTCATGGAAGCTTTTACAGACGCCGAAGGAAAAGGAGGAGACGTCGCCCCCGTCTCCTCATTGTCCTCACATTTCGCATCCCATTTTCCCATTTCCGACAGACAGCTGTTGTCCAATCGAAAAGCTCAAACACGTCTTATCGACATATATCGATAAAAGAATTAGCTAAATCGTGACTGCCACTTTGAACATGTCGCTGCCATTAATTATGGCTGATGACATGACGACACGACTGCCACATCCACATCCGCATCCGCATGGGCATCGCTGTCCGCATCCGCATCCCTGCTGCTGATTTTATTAGCTGGCCCACTTTCGATTAAGTCCGATGCCGCTCGTGTTCACCTAATTAAAATCGACTTTTTGTGCAATTAATGCCCCCAAATCAAATTATCTTCTGTCGGCTAACAAGAACAAAAAAAATAAGAAGAAAAGTTTGCCAGTTCGTGGAAAACTTTGCGCCAACGTCAACAAGGAGTGTGTGTGAAAGCAAAAACTTGCCAGCGAAGTGGGGAATCATTTTCCTCTGTTTGCATCTCATGTATCGGCGAACAGGATATTTTCTTAGAAAGAAAGGTATACAAAAATTCCATGATATATATAAAAATAAATATTAAATGAATATGCCGTTAATAAAGTTTAATAATCCTTTTCTTTAGTAAATTAAAAATGGATATTTTTTATGTTAATAATATTTTATTCCAAGCTAGTTAGAAAGGATACTAAGTGAATGAAATCAATCAAATTTGTTCAACATAAATCAGGTGCCAGGCATCCTTAAAAACTTCTGTTCCAATGTGTTTCAATGCCAATTAAAACACCGGTGTCCCAAGTTAACACAAAATAAAAAACTCCAACAAGCTCTCCTCTTCACATTTCCCAAATAAAAAAAGAAGAAAAAAAAGGAAAAACAAAAAGAGGAATTCCATTTCATTTGCTTCCACTTGACAGGTCAAAGTCAAACTGGCGGCATTAACCCAAAGTCGGGGCTCACAAATTGACACAAATAAAATGTTGAGTGGTCCTCAAAGTCGGGCACACCCCCTTTTTGGCCCGACGCCCTGCGGCCAACAGTTTATCATGTCCGCCAGGAATAATTCAACTTTGCTTATTTCACACTTCAATTTTGTAGGTAAACAAACTTTTTCTCTTCTTTTTTTTTTTTGGTCAACAGAAAAAGAAGAGAAAAAAATGAAAATAAATAAAAATACCCTTGAGTGGTTTTTTTTTTGGGGCGAAAGCAAACAAATAAAAATGATGAGCGGCAATATTTGTGGCGAGGAGGAACTTGTGGCGAAATCCCTGAAATCCTTGGGGCATATTTTCCCCACACCAAACCTATCCCCCTCCGCCACTCCGCCCCCTAATTTCCCACACTCCCTGGGGCCAATGTTATTGTAAAAAGTTTGACTCTTTCTTCGCCTGCATTTGTGTGTTTGCGGCCAAATTAAAGCACAAATTGTGGCCAAGTTGTGAAAAATACGAACTAGCCACCAGGGTAATTTTTGTGGCTCATAAGTGCCCCCGCACCACCCGAAAAATAAGAACCCATCCACTTGAGCCAACCACGCCGCCTCGTGTGTCCTTGAGGAGTCCTATAAATATTATCATCATCATCATCATCGTCGTCGCCGTCGTCGTCGTCGTCGTTGAGTACAGGCTCTTCTTGTTGAGCGCTTGTTGTCTTTTAGCCATGGCCATTACCTTTGGCCCTCCTCCCGTTTTCCCTTGTTGTCTAAGCAAAACTTTTCCTGCCCAGAACTTTATTGAGGGAAATTATCATTTGCTTTCCTTTGATATTTAAACCTTCCCTGGGATGCATAACTTTCAGGGAGTTGCATGAGTTCCTCTGGACTTCTCCAAAGAGTTCTCGCTCTCGAAGGTCCTGTAATTTTCCAGATCCCTGTGGCTGTCTTTCGGTGTCTAATAAAATAATTTATGATAGCAACAAATATATATATAAATAAAGGAATGTCTGTTTTTGTTAGCATATAAGTTTTAAGACAAATACAAAATTAGGTAATAAAATAGATCTATAAATAAGAGAAATAGGTTGATAAATAGTATGGCATTTTCTTTCCCATTAACATCTTCCAATTGCTTAGCACTTGACTTTATCATCGCTCTATGTTACCTTTGACCTTTGACAATTCTCCTTATGTTTTCCCCCATTCAAACATATATCACACATTCCATTTAAATAGGCTTAGCCAAAAGCAAAATCCAAATGTCTACCGTACAAGGGGATACATAAGGCGTAGATAAGGGGAGAGAGAGGTGCTCGTAAGGACATCAGGACAACTAACGTGGCAATAAAGTCGACTACAATAAAACACACATACTTATTAGCACTTTTTATAGGTAGTGACGGCGGCAGTCTGATTTGTAATTCTCAAGGCTCTAAAATAAGGGGACAAGCAGGGAGGGTTAACAGTAGGTTCGGGGGGGTTCGAGGGCATCCAGGAATTCAGGAAAGGAAGAAAGGACAGCAGCCCATATCCATATCCGCAGAAGAAGAAGCAGCAGCTGTGCTCATAAAAATACACAGACGTCGTTGGATTTTTAGAGTTGAACATAAAGAGAATGTTCCAAAATGTGTGATGAACTCTGCCAGTACCCTGGACATTTGTATGTCTTCTTAATATAAGAATGTTTGGAAAATATTAATATAAGATATAAGAATAAAATAAAACGTTTTAGTGCACTATTTAATAAAATATTCTTTCTAACTGAAACATTTCCTTATTTGCTAATAAGATGAATATAAAAAACAAACACTAAACCATTCTTTAAATATTTGTATTCCTAAATCAGTAATATTTCTATTATACTTGAATGGTTAAAAGATCGCAACTTAATACTTTTAAAACTAGAATTAAGATTAAGAAAACATTCCAGGGTGCTACAAAAATACAAGTCTCGAATTGAAAAAAAAGGATGCCGTAGGAAAAAGGAAAAATCAGGGGGGGCTTGGAAAATCCCCCTAGACATTTGGCATAGTTCGTCGAGGCGAACTTTTTGTCTAAAGCAGCTCGTAAAAATGCCCAAGTGAATAATAATCATCAGAAGTGGGCTTTCCTCGACACCTACCCTCCAGGACGCTCCACCACTTACCCCAACGGGGTCACATGTGTAAGGACCTTTCCGTCTCTTATTTTTTCTTTTTTTTGCTGTTGTTGTTGGTAGAATAGCTTGTAACATACGAAAAACTAAACGGAAACGAAAGTTTTATTGTCTGTGCGGAAAAGGCAGCGGACAGAGACTTAAGGACACGCCAAAAGGACAACGAGCGGACGGACAGACAGATTCCTTTCGAAGTAGGAAATAATTAAGCGTAATTGAGTTAAGTTATTTCCGCTTGCAGTTGTCTTGAAAATTCCCCAGCCTGGGGAAGGGAACAATTCGAGGAGAGGAAAAAGGAACACTGCAATCCTTAAAGGACTTGCCAGAATTTTTGCCCAACTGTCTGTGCCGTGTAAGTGATTTATTTAAAAGATGAGCTGAACCAACAGCAGCTGTAGCATTTATTTTTGTTCCTTATTCTTTGTCCAAATGATATTAAATATTTTTATGGGGGGAAAGGGGGCAACAGCTTTAAGAGAATATCACTTGGGAATACGAAAATCTCAAGGTTAGATAGGGGAAAAAATCGATGGCGAAAGGTGGACAAATGCCAGATTATAATGGTCGGGGGAGTTGTTGGCATAGGGGTCCTGTACAAAAATATTCGATTGGGTTAGGTTTTGGGTTAGTTGGTCAATAAAGGTTTTATTTATTTCCACACTGTACCCTTAAGTTTAAAAACAAATTAAGATTTTATTTATTTATTTATTTGTACATTGTAGAATTAAGTTAAAAACTAAGATAATTCAGGTAAGGCGATTGTTTATAGCTCGATGGGGTCTTAACTTGTTAATGGCTAACTTTGACACATTTTTATATAATTTATTCCGTTAGTCTATATATTTCTTTCAGTGCTTTTCCTTTTAATTTTTTCTTGCAGTTGGAAATCAGTGGAGCGGCTGTGTTGCATCGATTTCAGTTAATGCCATGCCGCAATTTCTGTTTTTCTTGCAATTGTTGCTGCTGCTTTTCTTTTATTATTTTTCCACGCTTTCTTTCCGCTTTCCCTTCGAGTGCAGCTGTCAAATTGTGTTTTGTGCAATAAGTAGCAAAGGAAGAGAGGGGGAAATGGTCGATCTTAAGGGCAGACCGAGAAAACTTCTTTATTATAGCTGCCCTCTGCGGTTCCTCTTCGTTTGTCCTTCCCCATCTCCGTCTCAGTCTATTTTCTCCCCCGGCTGTGTGTTGCATTTTATTTAACTCAAATTGGAGGGGTTGGGGGTCGTGTAGATCCCTTCTTCTTTTTTGTGCAATTTATTGTTTTTATGCGTTTGTCGTGCACTTTTTAAGTAGTTGGCATTATTAGATTTTCCAACACAAACTTTTCTGTTCGAAATGGTTCGTGCTGTTCAAGCTGATTGCCACTCACTCTCCATTTATACTTTTCTCAAGCCCAATTTTTGCAAAGAAATAAATAGTGCCTACATATGTACATATTTTTTTAAGGATAGTTTATTGTGAGGCTCTTTATAAAACAAAGGGTTGAAAATCGTTTAATAATCTCAATAATATTACAAAAAATTATACTTACCAAAACATTAACTTGTAATATTTTATATTCCTTTAACAGCCACAACAGAAACTATAAAAAGTAATTTTTTTAAGCGCGAAGCCTTGAATTTTTTATGGATGATTTCAACAAATTTCTTTACAATAATAATTATAAAATTGCAATAATAATCTTCTATCTTCTATCTAATTCTCATCATCGTCTGTCTATAAAACCTCATTTAATATTCATTTACTCACAAACTTCACCTATACTTTCCCCTATCACGGCTGCTAACCCTAACAAGCACGTGCACGTTGCGAGTACTGACCGTAGTGCCAAGAAAATATGTCTGTAAGCGAGTCCCTGCTATGCTTGTGTTCAGTGCACATTTTGTAAAGTTGCAATTTAAATTTCAATGGCTGTACAATAAGGGACAGCAATAACCAATTAAAGTAATTAGCCTCGCTCCGTTCGCCGACCGCAAACCGCCCGCAAGTTGCAACGAGGTGACAAATGCCCTTTCACCCCAGTGTCTCTTTGTGTTGCCATCTCGCTCTCGCCGCCAACTGCTGTGTGTTTGTCAAATACGTCAACGCTTGTCGGTTGCTTGCTTCACTGCTTGCTTTTCACATTGACAAGTTGGCTTTCGCACAGCATAAGTCATCGCACACCCACACACCCACATGCACACCGGAAACTGATGGTGGTGCCTGCCCAAAAGGGGGGGTTGGAGCAGAGCAGCGCGGGCGTAACATCGAGTCCTAACAACGCTAACCGGCAACAGCCAAGTCCAGTCAACCAATCGAACCAACACCCAACTCTCACAGCATCCGAATCTCGGTAGCAACATGGAGCTGATCGTCTGGCTATATATTAACCAAGCCAGAATTCCCAACTAGTAATAGCATCAAATTGATGTTAAACATAATGAATGCTGGTGAAGAGAAGGTGTCTTCTTTCTGAAAACAAATACAAGTTAAATATAATATAAAATATAAGGAAGTAATGAACTTTAATTTATCAAAATTATTTGTTCATTAATATATACATATATTTTAATTATATATGTATATATTTGTTTTATATACCTTGCCGTCTAGCGGTTTTTCCATTGATATCTCTGGTCCATTTGATTTGCTTCGCTTCGCTTGCCTGTCAATTCACTCGATGACTAGACAAAGCTATATGTGTCCCTCCCCCCGGTACACGCCCCTATTTTCCCCAACAACACCACCGCTTTTCCGGAACCTTTCCCCGCTATGTGTGTGTGTGGTAGAAAATCTCTTTTAATTGCCAATCGTGTGGAAAAATGAATTTTCCATCGAATTAGTATTCTGTGGCTGAAATTCATTCATGAAGCACTCATTAGGAAATCCTCAACTGATGTTCGGCTCTCGCTTTCACCTCCCCCCTCCCCACATCTCTTTCTCGCACACTTTTCCCACTTTTTTTTTTGGAGGGGGGGGGGGAGTAACTTCAGCCCCGCCCACCACTTTTCTGGGTCCTCATCACAGCCACGTTCTCAGTTACGTTCAGTTTTTGGGCTTGTTATGAGTTGAGTCAACATATTTTGCAACACTTACCGGCTGCTTACCGGGGAATGGGTAAAGTTTCACAGAGAGAAAATGCTTTTTTTTTAAGTAGTAAAAAACTGTTTAAAAGGTTAAATAAAATTGTAGTAATTGGCTATTAATTATTATAATTACTATATATCAATGTATATATATAAAAGGAAACAAAAGAGCAGTAATAAAAACAACAAAAGTTGGTCATAAGGTTTCGCAAATAATTGTAACAAATAAGATGCCAATAAAACGAAAGGGAATCATTCAATTTCTTAAATGAATATACATACATTTATATATATATATATAAATAAACAAGTTAGTGTATATTTATTTTAAAATAATATACAATTTTTATGAATAATTTGTCAAAGAAAATCGGAAGAATAAATTAAGTATTGGCATTTTATTAATTAATTGCGAAAAGAGGATTTTATATTTTTTCTAAAAACCATTCTCTCTGTGTAGAAGATGGCGGGGCTGGGGAGGCTTTCGACAAGGACCCAGCTCAACTGCCACTCCCCAAAAGAGGAAAACGCCACTCCCCTCCCGGAAAAACCCCGCGCAGCAGTACTTGAAATCAAAATCAAGGAAGTGACTATAATTTTGGTGTAGCATGTTGTCGGTACGTGTTTCAATATGTCAGCATCCGGTGATGAGTTTGCTACGTTCGCCATTGCCACGCCCCCTCAACCTACTGCCAACACCCTCCCTTCCACACACACACACACACACACAAGCTTGTGTGTGCGGTGATTTTGTGTTGAGCACTCTTCAGTTATTTTATTGATGTTGTAAATTTCTGGTAATTGAGCTTAATTTTTATACAGTTGCCATCGTCTTTGTTTTATGTTGATTGCGGCGAAAGAGAGGACAGCATGGCGCAGTGAAGGAGACGGACACACACAGGACCATTGATTGCTTGAGGTATTTCCAGTTCGAACTTCTCTAGGTCTGTCCGTTGGATGAGGATTGATGGGTTCCCAGAGCCGAGTCATGGTGGCAAATGCGGGGGTTAAGCGTATGACGTTGGAGGGTTAAGTGGGGGCTAAGCGACAGACACTTTGTCTCCTCGTAATTGAAATTAAATACTTGTAGTTTTTCTTGATTTTATTTTATTCCGTTTTTTTCTTGGGTTTTGCATTTCTGCACTCTCATTTCAGGCACTTCACTGTTTATTTGATATATTTGGTCACATTAATTGGTTGAGTAGTGTAACCCAATTTCGTAGTTTTGCATTTTGTACTTTGCCCATATTAGTTGTTCGATCGAGTCTTTAGTTTCTAAGTAATTAGTGGTATAACCACTTTTTAGCTCATTTGAGAAATCAAGGTTTTATCTCTTCATTTTTAGAGGCTTCTTGGTATTTAACCATATTAACAGAGCTGTTTCATTTTTTACGCTGTGAAGGATGCTTCCCTCCTTGCATAAAGTATATGTTAGTGTAATTAAATAATCCAGAATTATGCATTTTCCATCCTCTAACATTTTGTTCCACTTTATCGGCAACATTCTTTAACTTTCCGTTCAGCTTCAACAGCAATTTCAATTAGGAACTTTGGCATTCCAATATGAAATTAAAATGATTCGCATACAGCTGTGCACCACCCTTACGGACATCTATATATTTATATATCGGTATAGGATATGGATTTGAATCGCCAGTGGGTGGTTTTGGTCAACTCCTCGGCGCACAGTGGACAAAAGACCGCTTGTCTCCGGGAATGACAACTGAGAAGAAATAAAAAGGAACAGGGAATTATGCCTACAAATAGGAAAGTGTGATAGAAAGAGATAGAAATATTTCACAAGCGAATTATGTCTCTTTCTCAAAAGTATGGACACTGAAAAATATATATTTTTGTTACTTTACAAATTAAAGTAACTAGAAATACTTTAAATAAATTAGGTCAAGGTCATTTTTGCTATAGTTTTTTAAATTAATTTTTGGATTTTGGTAAGGATGGTTTTGAATGAAGGTAAGTGAAATGCGATTTTGTACCAAAAGTGCAATCTAGCCAGATGAGCATATCTGGTAGAAGGAGATGTCGTTGATCGAGAATCTGTTGCGAGAGAAACTGTTATACATATGTATATATTTTTAAATATTTTTGTTCTGTGCATGTAAAATGAAGAATCCTCATTTTTGTATTATTTGTTGCGACTTTTTTGCGCCCTTGGTTGGAAGCCCCCGAGCCCATTTGACCAACTTTGGCAATTCCGTTTTCACAATCATGCGTTGAACTTTGAACTCCCAGCTCGCCTCCATAACACACACATACCCAAGTGTGTGTGCATTTTGGAAAACTGCTTTTCAAATTATGCCAACAGACAAATGCCAGGGAAAAGTTTTTATTCATTCATTCATCGCCGCCTGCACACTTTCCCCCCGATTTTCTGTTTTGTCATCGCTTTTTGCATGGTCTCAGTTGTGGATTGAAAACCCGAACGGACAGTAACCCCTTTAACCCCCAGAAAATCCACACACACACACACACACACAACCTGTCATTTTCCAATCGTTTTTGGCGTTTTTAGTTGCGGCCATTGAAGGTTCCAAAATTATTGTAAACTTTTCAGACTCACACACAGAGCCACACCACCACACATGTGCTGCCGTCGGGTTGTGTGTGCGAAAGTTCGAGTTCTAGTTGGGAAATCAATTAAAAACGCTTGTTGGACTCGGACCACAACTTTCCCTTTCGATCCTGTGTGGTTACGTCCAACTGGTCAAGCCCCAAAAATAGTTTGAGTTTTTATTTTTTAACTAAACAACTTTCGAGAAGTTTGACCAGAAACTGATATGGGTATAGATCACTCATAAAGTGCTCACTCATTAAATTATATTTGGGGTTGCGAGCGGAGAAGTTTCTTTAATTTTACCTAATTATTGCTTGAACATATAAATACATACGTAAATATGTACATACGTAAATATGTACATATGTAAATAACTTATTTTCTTTTTGCCGTAATTAGCAAACAGCAATGAGAAATTAATTAAAATCTTTATCGTCTTTGCAGTGATTTAAGCTATACATTTGTTTATCTACATCTCAGTCAGCAACAAACTGAAAGCAATAACAGCAAACAAAGAGAAATTGCTGAAAAAGTACTCCTGTACGATCTCAGTTGCAGAACTGGTCTAACTCTCACTACCGCCTTGCATCTCTTTCACTGATATTATGCATTGCTCCATCTCCTTCGTACTCACGATGCTCTCACACGATTTCTCTCTCTCTCTCTTCCGAGTTGTCGCTCTTACGCGATGTCTCTTTCCTTCGGCAGCGCTAGCCACGACTCTCCCTCGCATCGCAACCTCTCAGTTAAATACCCTTTAAAATCTATTTTTGTTAACAATTATATAATATTAAAAATCAAATAAATCGTATAGCTGCTAAATGAAACTATGAAATACAAATCAAGTACATCTACTGCAAAAATAAGGTCGAACCCGAACAGTTAACCTGCTTCCATAGTAATTAATTAATGCAAAACAAGTACAATCGCAAGGGTATTCAGACTGCGTCCTTGACAGGGTAGTTTTCTTACTCTCGCTGTCCGCGCTCTCTCCGGCTCTGCTGACGTATTGCTCTTTAACTCTCAGGCTTGGGTTCTCTGATTTCTCACCTAACCAGCGTATTTACAATTCCCAAGTTCTTATTCCGCGTTTAGTGCGTATAAATAGCGCTTCCACAGCGCTGTATGTCGGCGGTCGAACGTCTCACAGTTATCAAGGGTTGGTCACGTTCCCGACTAATTGTGACAACAAAAATGAATGATCGGAAATCAAAGGATATAGATTAATATATATAAAAATCTATCTGACACAGATATGGGAAAATATGATGTTGAGCTACTGAAAGAAATACTACAGCCGTTAATTGCTGGTGAAATGGAAGAGCAAAACAAAACACAAAACAAAGCAAAAAGACTAACAAAAAAAACAAATCAAGAAAAACAAAACAAACTGTGAGGCGTGCTGGAGGGGGATACGATTCGTTCCCCCCCCTGTGATCGCTATTTTGGTTTAAAAGATTTCTAATAATGAAAAAATTGATTTTAATTTCTATTAATTTTAATATAAAGTATTCTCGGTATTCACATATTGCTCCTATTTCCCAGTAGATCCCATTCAATGTCAGTTAAATTGCCTGATTGATTTGTTTTCGACAGACATTTGCCAGAAATTCGTTGTTTTTTCTTTACTTCATTCGCATTCGATTTTATAAAGTTCAGTTCGAAGTTCTTGGCCCGTTCTTTTGTTGTTTCTGATTGCTTTCTAGCCCTGCAGCTGCCCCTAATTTTCTCCAACCCCTCGTTGGCTCCTCACGTGCCAAAAAGAAAACTGAATACTTTTTCCAGCTGCCAGTTTTTCCGTATGCATGAATAAAAGTCCAACAAGAAGAAGGGGGGACGTAACAACAAAATTCAAATTTTAAAGCTCCGCTCATTTTACGCGTGATTTGTCCTTAAAGTGGTTGTCAGTTGAAGAGAAGAGCCTGTCCGTCTGGGAATGGGTGGGAATAGAGAGAGAAATGGGTGGGAATGGAATGGAATGGGGTTTTCGGTTAGTCCAGTCCTATACAATGGCTTCATCAGCTAAGCGCTCTCGACTCCAAGCAACCGGAAAGTGGAGAAGAGAAATTAAAAGTCAAGTGGAATGAGTCGAACAGGGAAAGGGAACGAACGGAAAAGAACGTAACGAAATGGAAGTCCTGGAACTTGCGGGATAAAGTGGAGCCGGGAGAATCACAAAATGGAACGTTGAGAAAACTGGAAAACACATAATCACAAATACTTCTTGATTTATAGGGACACAGTGGATAAAAATCAGGAGAATAAAGTTTGAATTAAAATTTCAACTCAAATATATTTATATTTTTCTATAAAGAAAACCATATAAGAATACATACATTAAATACTTTGAAAAAAAAAATACGAAACATTGGAATGAACAACAGCTGAACCCTTAGCATGCCCCCCTTTACCACACTCCCTTATCTGAGGGGAAAATATGCAAAAAGCGGATAATGAAATTGTAAAGAAACCAGAAGCACTTTAAAGTCAGCTTAAACTTGCCCTTTGACCCGTGGCATTGGCATGCTGCAACCATAACACCCTCTAAGAGCGGCGGGAGCATGGAAAAAAAAGGAGCATCAAAAAGCGCAGGATAAACAAAAAACAATGTCAACAATGTTGCACTAATTGCGTCACAGGAAGGCAGCGGCAACGGCAGCGGCATCTTCACGCTCTCCGCCTTTTTATCCTTTATTTGACGTGGGGGATTCCCCCTCGTAATACACTCACCGCCCAGTTATTTCTTTTGCGCTGCCGTTGAATTAAGCAACATTATTTTGTTCGCCTGCTTTTTGTGCGTCCTGCGTTGGCATAATCCGAAGAGGACTCCCTGGCACCAAGTGCATTTGCGGAAGTAGTTGCCGCCACCGTTACAGTGAAGTCTCGAGAGCACAAAGCAGCACAATATTTCTTTAATACCAATGTTACTTTTCAACTGATATGTTCAGTTTAGGGTTTCCTTTTAGCTTTGAAATTTTTATGTATATATGTATGTATATACCAAAAAAATTTACTATAGTTAATCATATGTTAACAATATTTATTTTATTCGCTGGCTCCTCCTTTGCTTCTAAACTTACTTTTTGTAAAATTCTTTTAGTATTTGTGACACTCTCCCAATTTTCCAGCTTTTCCCTTTTCCGTTTACTGTCATAAAGTCGCGTAAATTGACACTGCACAACCACTAGCAAATAAAAAAAGAAAAACTTTAGCAAACAAAGCCATGCATTTAATATTATTGTTTATTTTTCATTGGCCTAATGTTCGTCTTGTAATTCCCAACTAGTTTTCATCTAAAAAAAAGGGGCCAAGCGAATTATCAATTTGTTATTGTTTGCATTTAACCTAATTTGTTTATGGCTTCCGGAATTTTAGTTATGACAAACACGTCGCGCCTTTGTCGTAAAGGAAATAAAGGAAAATAAAGGAACAGTGCCGCCCAAAATTATGCACACGCACACAGACTTTGGGCGCGTAGGCGGCGAGAGGGTAAATTCTTGTGGCTGATGCTAATATTTATGGCACTGGAACACAATTTTTAACAATTTGAATTCGTAAAATATATTTTTGGAATTCCAAGTGCGTTTTCCTTATTGACTTTATCCTTGCGGTGTCAAATTGGCTGTCCACAGAAGGTGTGGGGATGGTAGGGAACGGGAGCCCCTTCGGCTTTAGTTTCTGCTATATTTCATTGCTGTTAATAGAAAATGCCATGCACGGCCTTGCCAACTCCTTCATTTCTCCATTTCATGGCCCCCGTCCTCCCTCCCAATATTCTCTGCTGCTTTCGTCACTGCGGTTTCAATATGACAATGCTCAAAAGGATAACGCCGCGGGGCAAGCAAGGGAAAAGATGGGGTCCAAACAAAAACAAGTATCCCTTAATAAAATTAGGCAACCGAAACTCGAATATAAGATACCTTTTCTAAAAGATACTCCCAGGCAAAACAAATACACTTCTAACATTAGTTCAACAAGAAATCTGCAAATTTAGACAAAAAATATATAAGTAATTATAGGAAGAAGATGATGTGTTCAGATAGGAACAGGATAAAAATGTATTTCGATAACTTACGTTGCTAATATCGATCTTTCTGCCTCTTAAGCGCACCAAGAAGTAATGCCAAGCTCGAGAAGTTACAGGGTAAATGGGGCTGACCACCATTAGGTCGTCAGGCGTGTCATTTTAAATAGACTACGTGCCGCAAATCCCCACCCACTAAAAATACTCTCAACTCGCAGTCCTCAGTTCCCCTCTTAAGAAAAAAAAAACACTCCCTTATGACCGCTGGGGCCCCCCCAAAGCGCCAATAAAATGCGTTAAGAAAAATAGTTGTAAAACGTTTGATGCATACTAAAATGCTGTGCAATTGAATTTGAGTGCCGTGGATAACACTCCGATATCAGATGTCCAGACTCCAGAGTCCAGTCTGGGAGTCCCGATGTCTGATGTCTGATGCCAGGCGCGTTTTCGCAGCTCATTACGCATTTTTGTTGCCGTTGCTCTGGTTTGTTTTCCCTTCTTGGGGGACTTTGTTAATCGCCGGCAAGGGGTGACCTCCGACCCCCCGGCGTATAACTGGGATAACTGGTGATGGGTGACGGGTGACTGGTGACTGGTGACTGGTGACTGGTGGCTGGTGCCTTGGCGCTTGGAGACTGGTGACTGGCTAACTGTGTCAGTAAGACTGCCTTTTGTCGGGATTAAAGTAAATTCATTAAATAGATGGCTTTCAATTTCATTTGTTTGTTGTCTATATTTACTAAGGTGCGGTCTCTATATTTACAAGCAATGTGTCTGATATATATCTGATCGGTAAAAGATATCCAGCAGATAAACTTACCGAAAAGATATTTGATTTCTTACCCATCTAAATTGTATCTAAACGTGAAAGAATTGCGTGGTGCAGTTAGTTATCGATTATTGCTTTATAACACGTAATGATGTCTGTGATGTAAGGCGCAATCACAGAGTTGCATTTGGTTATCGTAAGTCGCTTCTATCGGAAATGAGTAGTTCCTTTACCGAGCCGAAAAAAGATTTGCCAGGGAGTCTGGGTGGGTCGCTAGTTCTCACATTTATACGATAGCAATCCAAATGTTCTTTGGTGGGAATTTATCTCATCGTAAAATTTAAACAAAGGGTGGTTGATTGCAGAAATCGGCATCAAAATATAAACAATGATAGATGAATAAAAAGGGGTTTCAGTTAGAAAGTTAAGATGTAATTACTTATACTTAAAAAACAAGATTTTTTTTTAAATTAAACTATATCTCAAATGCACTTACTTCCATATTCCACCTTTTTACGCGAATTCATTGCCTTCTGCAGTTTGCTTTGTCTTTGTAAAGTTTTGCTTAGGAAAGTTCCTGTGTTTGCTTTTTTAATCGAGCTTCTGACAAAGTCGACGAAAACAAGCGTATCGCGTTGCCCGTTTAGCGTTGCTGAGGTGTCCTTCGTTCCTTTCGCCTTTGTACGGAAATTTGTTTTGCCAAAAACTCAGGTGGCTTAATTTAACTGCCGGCAGTAAAAGCTGCACTGATAGCTCAGCAAAACCCTATCCTTTCCTTAATTGCACCTGTAATTAATAAACTGTCAAATTTACGACTACCGGTAGGGTCTCAAAAGGGGGCGGGGAGGGGGTAGGGTGTATAAACAGGGCACATGTGGTGACCCCGATTCCCGCACTGGTTACCATTGCCATTACCGCGCACTACTTACGGCACTGTTCCCCCTAATTGGCTCTTAAGCGAAAGTGAATTATTGATGGCTCAAGCAGTAACAAACGGGGGCCACCAACAACAACCAAAAAAAAGAAAACAATAAGCTCACAACACCGAAAATTCCTTTTTAAATATGATCAAATAATAGCTCGATGGTGGCAAATGCTCCACGGCCAAGCTGTCGCTCACTGAGCGAAAAAATAACTCTCGAATTTGTTAAGAATTCCTGAATCTTACGCCGTGTTTAGGTGGGAATTTTTGTGACATTTTTGGAATGATTTTGGTTAAAAATAAATGATTTGTTATAAGTTTTTATTGAAAAAAGTTTTCTTAGATTGGTCTTTGTATTTGACGCTTTATAGCATAGCAAATGGAAATAAGAATATTTAAATATATTTATATTTATGTACAGATGAGGCTACTGGTGAAGGTTATTATTTTTATAAGATAATGTCAGACGGCAACTGCTTTAAAAATTAATAAATACAAGAAAAAAATTTAGTAAATAACATAAATCATGCGACACCAAACACGTGCTTGTTAGAATTTGATGTTAGTAGACGCGATATAAGAAACCATAGGTATAGTTTGCGAGAAAAATATCTACTGGCGTGCTGACTGAATGTTTGCTAGATTTCCATTTAATCCATTTGTTAATATATTACTTAAATATACGAAACCACAAATATTTTCTCTGACTTTTAAGTTCCTTTCCTTTTGGCTCTATAACTCCTGTTTCACATTTTCTCTTCCTTCTACAAGCACTCCTTCAAACTGGCGTCAGTCATTTATGACGGAGCAATGTGTGTTTTTCCTTTTTTATATATTTATTTTTTTTTAGCAGGAGAAAATATAGAAGGACATGGAAAAAACTGAATGTGTATTTTGGGTGTGTGCTAATGAGCGGAGTGCAGACATATAAATAGAAGGGTACCGTGGGAGACGGAAAAAGAAATAATTAAGAGAAAGGAAATACATATTTAAATATTTTATAGAGAAAAGGAATCAATAACTAAAGAAAAATCAGGAAAAAGTAAATAAGGATATATTAAAAATAGCAACAAAATATTCATATATGAAGATGACTTCGTACAAAAAGAAGGTTTTAGGTTATAGCTTTTTATAAATGAAGTATATTTATAAATAGGTTAGAAATAGTTAAGAACAAATTTATAGATAAATAAATAGTATATATAATAGATAGATTTGTTGTAATTTAATTATAAGATATTTTAAGCTACATAAGATATTTAAGCTACTTAATTACTTAATTTTATTAAGTAAATACAAATGTTTTTCATTTTATATTCTTCATGGTATATTTTTTGATTCCTAAATCCATTATTTTGTAGTTCTTTAAATTTTAATCATAACCTTGTGACTTGTACATGCTTCATGCAAGACTTCTTAATTTTATCACACTGTGCACAGTGGCATTGCATCGGTTTTTGGGCGAATGTCTGTCATTGCTCTCGGCGTATAAACATTCGGGGGCACATTCCTTTCAAATTATTTGCGCATTCGAGCAGCTGTAAACGATTACGCTTCCAACTAGGGACCAAAAATAGAATAAAAACCTTCACTGCTGCGAATACACACAGAGAAAGTGAAAAATTCAATTATATATAAACATATAATTCTTATTTCACTAATCATTTTTACTTTGACAAATAAAGAAACATCTCCTTCTGTATGATTTCATTCTTTAACGTGTGAAAACTATTCTTTATTGTTATAATATATATTATAATCGTGTATATACTTTTATTTACTATCACCCTTTAGCACAATTTAAAGTCGAGATAATTCGAAATAAAAGAATATAAAGAAATTCAAAGGAATTATATTATTCGTTTTGTTCAGTGGAAAAAAAACACAAACACTTATCGACAGGCAGCTCGCCATGTGTGCGTGTTGCCAAAATGTTGCCAATCGCCTTTGTCTGCGTGGGTGTCTGTGTGCTGCAATTTGGGGCTGGGGCATGGAAAATTAGCGGGAGAGACGGGGCAAGGGATGAGGGATGGAGAGCAGGACCCATTACCGAAGGACTGGCATATTATTGAGCCGTCTATGCGCCACATTGCCCTACATTGCGAAAAGCAGACAAGCAGCTGAAAATGCCAAGAATCTATTTAAAAGAATTGCAAAATACTCTCTTTATTATGTTTTTGTATATTTATAAATTAAAATGGTTTTATATTCATGCCTATTATTTATAATTAAAATATATGTGTAACATAAGTACTTATAAGAATTCAATCATTATTGTTAATCAAAAAAAGGAAGTAATTTACATTTGTTATGCTATTTTTCCAGTTATTAAACAGCTCTTAATAATTAAAGGCATTAGTATGATTAAAAATAAGAGAAGTATATATGTAATTTGTAAAACAAAGAGATCTTCAAGTTTATCATAAAGAAAAAGGGTATATTACTTGAATAACCGGGAAAAGGGCACCGAGCCACATGCGTGCCCAAAATTCCAGACCTCTGCTGCTCCTGTCCTTAGTTTTTCTTATTTTCCCTTTTTGTTTTTCTTTTTTTTGGCTACTTCTTGTTGCTGTTGGTACTTAAGTTCGACAACTCAATAAAATGTGCTTTATGGCTGCGCCAGCAAAAAAAAAGAACTCGGGGCGGGAAATAATAACGGGGTCGCAGCCTCTGTCTAGGCCTCAGTCCCCCTACCAAACGATTTTCCCCCCATTTTTCCCGAGCAGCACATCTGCTGCTCCAACTTCAGCTTCAGTCCTGCAGAATCGGACCCCTTCGCCAAATTGATTTGCAATAATTTAAGTTTCTTTTTTTCCCCCTTTTTCTGCTTTTGCCCTGCTGTTTTCTTTAAGTGAGAAAATCGTTTTATGATAACGTTCTTTCCTCTTTCCTTTTTTTTTGCTTTTGTTAAGTTTGTTATATTTTGTTTACCGTATCAACATTTGGGAGGTTTTTTGCTCTGCTCTGATTACGTTTCTTAATTTTGGCATCTGTTTTTGGTTGAGAAAATTGTAGGGGAAGTTTTAGGAAGCTTCAAGGAATCTAATATTTAATAAATATTATTTCTAATATTAGAAATTGTTAATAGAAAATATATATATACATATTATATAATATTTTAGTGAAAATATTACTTTCTTTTGCGTTTGGATTTCTCAAAATTTAAGATCCGTTTAACATATTTGCCAGAAATACCGGATAGAAGATGCCTTAAGCCTCAAGGGACTGGCAAAGAAATTAGTCCACTTGACATAGTTATCATCGCACCCTTAAGACGTCCTTCTGTCCGATATCCTTTCCCCTTGGACTGTGTTCGGGGTGAAAAATAAGAGAGAGTTGCCTACTTATCATCGCACAGGTGGAAAACGCGTTGGAAAATGTGAAGGTGGGGGCGGTGTGACAATTAAGGAGCGCGTTAAGCGGACGGATTCACAGTTGGACACGTACAGGCGAGAGTGTGTGGGGGGGCTAAAGGAAAAGTCCCAGGAGTTTTCTTTGGGTGCGGAGATGGTGGCACGAGTGCAGGCAACGTTAGGACGGCGATTACCGTTAGCTCTGGTGGAAAGTTGCAACTTTTCGCGGCGATAAGAAAACTTACAGCGTCGTGTTGAACTTGAGAATTAAGTGTGGTTAGCTGATGGGGCTAAGCGTGTATCGCACGCGAAGGAAAGTGAAATCGTAGAGTGAATAATACCTGAGCTTAAGTAGGTATTGCCTTCTGCTTGGCTGCTGTCTTTTTACTTTTATTTCTTCATTTTCTTATTAAGACAAAACCCATTTTAATGTTATTAGTGTCGAGTTAAATGCGAAATATCATAATGATTGCCATACAGGCACAGGAACTGAGCTAAGGCAACGCCGTCGACACGGGTAATTAATCAAATGCGCGTGATTATCGCACTTCAAGGCGCTTCCAAGGACGGAGAAGTGGGTGGCGCGGGTGGCATGTTTGGATTGCCAAGGTTGCCCCCTTGTCACGTGTGGCTGAGTCTGTCTGTGTGTCTGCCTGCCTCCGTTCGAGTGTGACGATGGCAAATATTAAAACATATTTTAATCTAGCAAATGCTCACCCGAAATCCCCGCCCTTTGCTGCTGCTGGATGGTAAATAATAAATTTATCATTTGTCAGCAGTTAAATGGCGACGTGCAGGGACTCCGATTCCGATTCCAGTTCACAAACACGGACACGGCTCCAGCTTCGGAATGCAAGCTCCGTACTGCAAAACCCAGTACCTAGTGCCCAGACCCAGACCCAAACCCGAACCCGGACACGGACACGGACCCGGACCCGGACCCGGGCCAACGAATTAATAATTCATTGCGTATATGAACATCGCGTTGCCACTAGTCGACAGACACCAGCAAACTGTCACATGGCATATTGACATAAATATATCCTCACATGTGCAGAGAAAGAAAATATTGGATTAACATTTAGCTAGCTAAGTTTTTAGAGATGTTTCCTACTTTTTAACAAATTAAAACAAAAAATATGGGTATATCTTTAAAAGCAAAGGGAAAATGTTTTGGTCTTTATTATTTTGCTTACTTAAAATTCTTCAAATTGTTTTCTTATATTTTGTCTGAGAATAATCAATACAAAATTTAGTAAGGAGCTTAAAAACAATATTAAAATATTTTGCAAAAAATACCGATATCGATTTATAAATTTTCATCGTTTCCGACATACTTCGTACTTTGTATAAGGTTTCTTGGTCACAAACTAAAATATATGTTTTAGAGATATACAAAGTTTGAGCAAACTATATTATTAATTCTAAACATACTGCGTTTTAGCTCAAATTAAGGGGTTATACGATTTTTGTATAGTGTACATCAGTTGGTATATATAGACATTTTCACTTGCTGGCAGACGCTTGCCCATTCAGTTGTAATAAATCGTCAAGTTTATGTTTGAAGTGTTTATTGAATCCCTGATATTACACGCAGCGACTGAAGGACAGTGGCAGGGGCAGTAGGGAAGATGAACAGAGAGCCCAAAGGATAGTAAGCAGAGCACCGAAGAAAATTATTTGCCTTAACAAAAAAAAAATACAATACAAAAAATCAAGACCCTTGGCATTTATTTATAGTTGTGTAAAGATAAATAAGTGCAAAATTATCTTTGCTAGAATAGGTTTGTTTACGAGCGAGGTTTCTCAGATTCTCCGAATTTGTGCCATTTATAAATACAGATAATCATTTAAGTATAGCATTTGTTTTTTTTAATATAATTTTATTTATTGTTCTTATGTCTGGAATTATTTTTTGCAGTGCTGTGCGGAATCAGGGAATCAGGGTATCAGCTTTCGTAGAGCGACGATGACAGCGCGTCAAAGCCTTTGTTCACCATATCACCCCTTCCAATTTGTTGTTGGGTCCATCGGCTGGCAAATATTTATCCAGCGTTGAATTGGCCCGTATTCCAGCTCCCCTGGTTTTCCATTTTCACCGCTTTTCCCCACCTTTTCCCCTTTTTACGCTGTCCTCTACTACTGACCGACACGCACATCAACAGTTCGTCTTGCGAAATATATTTCTTTTTATTTGCACTTTTCCCTGCGTAAATCCTTTCAACGTGTCGTGGAAATGAAAATAATAACAAAGAAGGAAAAAAAAATACGTTAAAATATTTGCACAGACTGCTCAATGCCGCCCTCTATTTTCTTGGTTACTTTTGGATTTAGGGGAAAAGCGGGGAAAACTGCTTGCGATATGCCTGCGACAAATATTGACATAAATGCTTACAAAGACACACACGCTCGTGGAGTATTCGGATATTCGGAAGGGGAATATACATATATATATATACATATATATAGGAGGTATAAAGCCGAAGACTCAGCATCATCCGACTAAGTGTCAGCTTTTCCTGTTTGCCTAAGCAAGTGATTGCTGTTTACCTTCTCCTGACGGCTTTTCCCACTAGTTTTTTGTGCTTTCCCCAAAATAAAGCATTATTATTGGCACGCAACAGTTGGAAAACAATCGGGGTCGTTGCGGGAAATTTAAGGAGTATAACCTACTGAAAAATTGGAGTTTCATCTTAAATTTCTTGATATTTATTCGTCTATAATTTTAATTGAGTTTTCTTTATTACCAACAGATATTTATAGGAAAGAAAAAAGTACTAACGGCGCTTTAATGTTTATTTTCTTTGTTGGTTTTGCAAAATGCATAAATCGCTGGCATCAGCTGATAGCAACAACTTTCGCTTTTCAACGGGGAATACCCGAGTAGGTTGGTTTTCTGTGTGTTTGTGTTTGCGTTTTGTGGCAGTGTTAGTTGGCCGCATAACGTGGCCTTAGCTTTTGCCATTCTGGCCACTATTTTGCTTTCCCCACCTCCCGATGTTTCTCGATTTCTCCTGTCGGCTTGCCATTTTCCCCTCGATTCAATGGCTATCTCTGGTCGTGCACCTGCTTTTTCCCCCCTTCTATGTATTTCCACTTTTCCAGCGCATGCAGTCTATTAAATGAAAACTCAGTGTTCATATTGTTAGGCGCAGGTCGTCGTGCGACTCCGTTGTCTGTGCGCCTGTGCCTCTGCGGCCTCCCCCATAGTGCCCCTATTTGGATTCTGTATTTCCCCACCATTTTCTCCACATTTTCCACACATTTTCCCATTCCCCATTTCCCGTCGTGTTCGTGTTGTAAATTAAATGATTTTCACGCCGGTTTGGCGAGACTCCAGTGTCCTTCCGAATGGAGCAGGCCATTTTTATGTGTTTGTTTGCGGCCGGCACACACACACGCACACACTCTCCGATACTCATGCGTACACTGAAAAAAAGGTCGTGATATATCGAGCAAATTAGAGGGAATTCATTAAAAGAAAAGTATCGAACATTTCATTTAAAATGTAATTTGTTAATCAACAAAAATACAGTTTGCTAAACCAAGTTTTGAATTAAATGTCTTTTGCGTTATATTACAAGTTAATGGTTTTTTTTTGTTATTAAGTTAACTACTGACTATTATAAATTGTTTTTTAATAATATTTAATAAAGCTGACCATATATAATTAGTATTTTTTATAATAATAATCCTCTTCAGAGAGATCTTCTTTTAATAAGAGAATTTAAAGTTAATATATTTATGTTTATATTCTTTTAATATTGCTAACAATTGCAAGTTCACAGAAAACAGTTCTGTTATTTTTATAGTCTTTAATTAGGTTGGACGTTGATGCACTACATTCAGTACACTCAAGTAGCCATTGGACACCAAGCACGTGCTTGTTAGGTTAAAGAGCTGTCTGAATGTTTGCTTTCCTTCGCACTATGTTGGTTAAGATGAAAGTTTGTAGTTTTAGGAAGTAGATAGCCGTTTTAGTTTATCGTTATAATTTGCACATTAAACTCTAAAGTGGTAAAGTAGTATTTCTACTCTGTACGTGGAAATTAAGCTGAGCCATGAGTGCTTTTCTCAGTGTACTTTCACAGATACCGAAGCTGGAGCTGTCCTGCCTTTTTGGCCATGTTTTAACGTTAATTCATGGTCGTGTTTTTATGTTGCAAGGACAGGTGGCCAGGGGTTTAAAAAAAGAGGGGGGCAAGGGGTTNAAAAAAAGGGGGGGGGGGGGGTGGTGTGATGGTAAGAAGAGGTGAAATAGGGAAAAGGGAAAAGGGCACAGGGAAGAGGGAGAAATAAAGGAGGCAACGCGTAGGACCTTTATTGGCCACCGGCCCGCTGTTGTTGAAAAGTGTGTGTTTTTTTTTCTATCTTTTTTCTTAAATAAGCAGACTTCTTCCGTTTTAAGCCATGGGTCTCCCTTAAGAGCCGCCTCTTCCGCGTAAAAGCCAAACAGTCACCAGCCCACCAAGCCACCTTAACCCCCTAAATGGAATGACTTTTCGCGTGGCTTACCTCAGATGATGCCAGATGACTTATTTAATTAAATCAGCTTTGCCACGCTAAGCTTTTCGAATATTTGAAGGCTCCGCCCGTATAGGTAATCCCCTTGGCCATCCGGGGTTAAGCCCCCATCATGGGTTAAGCCCGCTAACTAGGCATTGATGGGTCTATTTGGGGAAGAGGGCCTTGAAAATTGCATGCTGATGAGCCAAGGATTTAAGGCGAGGAAATTCCTTTATTTCATTCAAAACTATAACAACAATATTTAATTAACTCATTTTTCATAGGCAGCTATTAAGCTTTAATTCATTTATTGATTTCCTTTTACTTTAGGGCAGTAAATTAATTTTTGTTAAATTTTCTGCAATCTAAGTTTAAAAAACACAAATTTACTAATAATATTATTTACTTTATGTTCATCTTTTCCCTCTCTTACTTTATATAAAAATATTGATAAAACTGTGCAACTTACAACTTGCAACATTGCTGCAACAGCTGGCCCCAGGAGGCAAAAAAAAAGAGGCAACCCGATCGCAAGAAACCGCAGGCGTGGTATCAAGGGTGTGGGGGGGAGTGCTAAAAGAGGGCGCACATGTCACCAGCGGGGGGGGCGTGGCCATAGCTTAACGATGCCAACTAACACGGTACAGTGAAGGTTCCCATGGAAGGGATCTTATATTTTAGCACACAGCTTTTTAGTTGCCATCAAATTTGAACATAAAACAGAAGGTACCCATGGTACGCACACGATATGCAAGGTACAGTGAGCCCCAATAAATGAGACGATTTTTATATATTAATGAATTTGCAAAGGTAGGAAGCTTTACAACTAAATTAAATACAAAGTGGATAAATATTTCAATAGATTGCAGTGCATTTTAAGAACTTATTTTTCCTAAAACATGTTATCTTGCAAATAAATTAAATAAATTAATGAATATGAATGAATATCTAATGCCAACAAAGGCAATTCTCTTGGCGGGGAGTTCTCACTGTACCTGAGGGCCGTGAAATAAATCTCGCACAATAAGTTCGCTGGGCAGAAAAGCAGAAGCAGAAGCAGAAGCAGGGCGTCAAAAAGCGCTCAAAGCACCAAAAAAAAAAAAAGCAACAGCAAATGACACGGGCCGGAGCGGTACGAAAGGGAACGGGGTAACGGCACAAAAATGCCCTTATCAGTTTCCTGTTTCCTGTCGAAAGTTTTCATATTTTTCGAGCGCCACCGCGGCCAGCAGCAACAATAAAAGTAAACAGTAAACGACGACAGCCATACACTTGGAGAAAAGCTTCAGTATTAACCATCAAAGGAGTTTCTTAAAATAAATAAATAAATTTTAAGATATGGAAGTTTTTATTATGGTTTTTTTGGCATATTTGGTTGATTTCCTTTTAATTTCTGATTTATTTTTAGTAATAATTTGTTTTTCTCTGGGTGTAAGGGCAGTACAAAGCAAAGCGGAGCACGGAAAGTATTGCTATTTTTTACGCTTCACTCCCGTTTTGTTCTGCTTCATCTTTCTCGACTGATAGTTCAGTAACAGCTATATTTTTTAAGGACTTTTTAATACCCTAGAAAAGAACTTTAACTTATGAATAAACAAGAGCACTGTGACACTAAGAAACAACATAATAATAATTATTATAAAACAACATTTTGAAGAATTCTTAATAAATTAAATACGTTTTTGTTATATAAAAAAATGCAGATGTATATATATAGATATCTATCAGATGGTGTTTAATAAATTAGGCTTGTAAAATCGTAAAGAGAATGGAAATATTTCCATGTTCCTTTTTGATTTAAAAATAATCATATTATTTAATTAATAAACGGGATAAATATGGATTATTCCTATTTCCACCTTATTTTTAGTGAACTATTTAGTAGAAATATAACTGATTTAATCTAGAAATCGTCTTAAAACACACAAATATATATGAAAACATAAGCAGCTTGTTTGTCTTATAGATATTTTCAAAAATATTCCATATTCTGCTACATTAACTATTAACTTTTCTCCAATAATTAAATAAACAGATTAAATCCTTTAATATTAAAATCTAGTTAATTTATATAAGGATTTGTTTAATAATTAAAAATTATATATATAATTACAGGGTACTCATTATTGCTACCCTTCAAAGTAACACCTTCTTCTTGTGCTTCCTGAGCTGTCTTCTGTGTTTTTTTTTTTGTGTGTTTCGCTTTCTTCATTGTTGTTGTTATTGTTCTTTTTGCAGCTTCACTTCAGCTTTTGATTTTGCAACAGAGGGAGAGAGAGACAGAGGGGGCAGCGTTGTAACCACAATAAAAAGCAGGAAATATTTAAACATTTTTCTTTTAGTTTTGCATGGCAGCAAAGGGGGTGCTAAATGGTGGAAAGGGGTGTGCGCCATTTTCACACTTATTGTCAGATTTTGTTTTGTTGCGGTCTTCTGCCTCTTCTTCTTCTTGTCAAATGACGCACAGCCGAGAGATAACACGTCCTCTATGTGTGTGTGTGTGTGTGTGTGTTGGGTGGGTGTGACTGTGTGGGTGCAACAGCTTCCACGCTGCAATTGTAAATGTGCTGCCAAAAGAGCTGCCGAAAAAAAAATCCAGAAAAAGCCAAGCTAACAAAAGAATATTAGAAACAAAGCGACCCTAGAAAAGGTGCATTCAAGTTGAATTTAAAATGTTTACTAGCTTGTTTTTAATGTTTTAAATACTAAATAACATCAATAATACTTCATATTTACTGGAAATATGCTTAAAAAACTAAAATTTATTATCAATTACATTTAAATTCATTCAATTAATACGAAAGTTTAAGAAGTGCAAAGCATAAAAAAGCCAGATCGAGTCAGATTTATGAGTAAGAGGGGGCGGCACCCAGCACATGCTCTGCTCTCAATTTGTTTTGCCTTTTGTCTGCCCTGATGACGTTCCTCAATTCACAGGATATGTTCATAATTCTGTAAGGACTGCACACCCCACATCCTCACCCCACGCCACCGGCAGTTAGTCAACAGGCGAGAGCGCCAAAGGCGACAGTTAACATGGGAATATGGATGCCAGATAACCAAGAGCACTCATCAACGTTGAACGCTCGACGAGAGGAGGAAAACCGGGTGGCTTATGGGCGGGAAAATGAGCGAAATAAAACGGAATGCTGCTAGGTGGGTGCGGCTGTGGAAAAGAATAAGCACATCCGTCGGTGACCCCATGTAAGTTGGGGGGGATGGGGCCTCCTGTGTGTAGGAGGCCTTAGTCCCTGCCAAATTTATCAAGCAACTGATTGATTTGCTCAAGCGGCTTGGCTTGAATATATATCATATAATGTTTACAATTTGAACTAAGATATTTAACCAACGGAAAATTAAATCATGTTTATATTTGAGCTCAAGTTGGTTATATTTATGTATTTTTTGGACGTTTATGGACTACGGTCAGTACACCTAAGTGGCTCCTTCGACACCAAGCACGTGCTGGTTAGGGTTACGTGTTAGTAGGCGCGATAGAAGAATGTATAGGTAAAGTTTGCGAAAATAACATAATTAAAATCCTTTTTGGCATTCAATGGAAATATTTGTTCAATTCAAGAAGAGAGACATAAAATTAAAAATACGAACAAAAATTATATCAATAAGGAAGTATAAGTACTGCTATATATAACCTATATAACCAATAGTTAATTGTTGACAAAACAATTAATCATAGAGGTCTAAACTTTATTGGTCATTAAGCTGTGTTTTTGCAATTTTTATAAATATATGCTTCAATAATAGTAATTATTACTGGAACTTAACAATTAATAAAATAATATGTTAATAATTATTTATAACTATTATATTAATACTATAAGTCCCTACTAGACTATATAAAAACTATTACTACAACTACTGCTACTATTATTACTATTATTATTATTAATATGACTTTTATTATTATTAAAATGCATCAATATAGAAACTAAAACGAAGTTATTTTGATTATTATAATAACCAAAGACTTCATAATTTTATTTATATTAAAACAACTTTTTCTAATGACATTCTTCCTGGAAAATCAAACTATTTTTCTCTTCTCCCTGTCAGTTTTTCTTTATCTCTTTTTTTTTGTCAACAAGGCAAATATCTAAGATAATTTGAAATTTTTCGCAATGCATCCAGCATCCGTTGTGTAAAGACGTGTGCTCTTAAAAAACAACAATTCGCTAGTGATCCATAACAAACTCTAACTCGTGTGCTAGTGCAGCACGAGAGATCTATTTTTAGACACTGCTTAGCGGTGTCGGCGAAAAGAAAGAAGTCAAAAAACAACAACAATTGTAAGTTTTGTTTTGAACAAGCTACCGCCCCGCATTGCGCGCACCGCAACGAGGGGCAATGAACTTTTCCTTATCAGCAAGTCAATCTGCGAGTAAGGAAAGAAGAAATTATTAGACTGTCGATAGGCAATTGCATATTTGTGGGAAGCAAATATTGTAAATTGCTGAAGTATGGATGAAGACTCATCTGATCTCTACCAGCTTTCGAAAAAGCGGTCAGAGATTGAAAAGATGAGACAAATTGCTGGCACCTCTGCAGATATACGTGCCAGCTTAGTTAGAGATATAAACAATTCCATTGAAAACTACAGAAGTGGATTGATAGCGACATCTACTTGCACTATAACTACAAGCACAATTACATTCACGAACACACA
>VNJM01000099.1:227500-241507 GCA_008042475.1 Drosophila kanapiae | reverse complement strand
GGGGGTGGGGGGGCTGGCTAATTCACTTGGCAGAAGACGTCGGCAAATAACAAAAGACTACATTTTTGTACACCGGGGCAACATGTTGCCGGCAGGTTGTTGCTGCTGCCGCTGCTGATGTTGCTCCTGTAGTTGCTCCTTTTTGTCGTCTTCATCTGGCTTCTGTGTGTGTGTGTGTTGTTGCCCTGCAGCAGCAACAGCAGCAGCAACGGCGGCGGCGGCGGCATGTGAACAACACAATGTGTCATGTTGTTATTGTCGTTGTTTTGGCCGCTGTTCATTTTGTTGTTGTTCGCGCAATCGATTTGTTGTTGGTGTTCAATTAATTGTACTCAATGCCAATGTTGCCGGCTACTGGTTGCTGCCACTGTTGCTGTCCCCCTTGAATGTTGCATGTTGCATGTTGCTGCCGCTGCCGCTGCTGCTGCTGCTGCTGTGCATGTTGCTGGCGCCAATCGAGGATCGTCGGCGGCATTGAAGAGAGAGGGAGAGAGCGAGCAAGATACCCCCATTCCCACTGCCATCGTTGCCATTGCCAGATTAGCATCGGCAAATTGCAATTTATATAGAAAAATAAATTTGTACTATTGTTGCCGGGTGGTCCTCGCAAAATGTTTGCTCAATTCCATGCCACGTCCTATCCTGTCAGTGTGTCCTTGTTTTTTTCTTTTCGCCTCAGGCGATCTAAGCTAATAAAATCAACGTATTTGCATGGCTTCTAGGGATTAATATCGATTTTTGTAGGTAGAAGCTTGTCACACATTCCAGAAACTATAAATTCTGTAACAGCATCACCAGACGAACCGATCTAGATCTTGCTTTTAATAATAATAAACCTTTTTCAATTAATATTACTTATTGTTCTATTATTTATTTATTTATTGTCTTGTCAGAAACTATAAATTCTGTAACAGCATCACCAGACGAACCGATCTAGATCTTGTCTTTAATAATTATAAACCTTTTTCAAGTAATATTACTTATTATTCTTTTATTTATTTATTTATTTATCTTATCATCCGAAATGCTTCTTCTTTTAGTGCCTCCCAACTTATGATCTTTGTTCTTGTTGTCAGACCCATTAACTTTAACCGTAATTCTCCTTGATTCACCCAAAAATAGCCCGCAAATGGAAGATGCTTTTTAATTAGCCAACAACAAGCGTCGCCAGACAAAGAATATCCTAAAAAGGATGTCCAAAATCAAACAAACAACAGCGACGAGGCGACGAGGCATAAATGTCCCTTTTTTTGGAGTATGGGGATAAAAGTGCCCCGAAATGCTGCAAGCAAAATGAGGCGACGAAACACGAACCCAAGACAGAATGCGCGGATTTTAGCGACACTCTTCCGTGCCCTAGCAGAAGGTATGCTTAATAGGGTTTTTCTGCCACAATAAATATATATTATAATATATGAATGTATAAAAATATAAATAAATAAAGCTCTGTTTGTGATATGTTTAATATATTTTGTATATTTCTCAAATTAATCATTTATCCTAATTTCAAGGGTATACAAGACGTCGTTCTTGGAAGCTTAAAGTCTTCCTTTTCGCCTTGAAAGGATGTCGCAAGAGAGGAGGGAAGGGGAGGTCATGCAAAAGTGTTAATGGCGGCTAATAAGGCGCGGGACAAAAAGGACGAACAGCTGGCGGCGGCACAAGGACAGAATGACATTAACAAGCGTGATAACAAAAACAAAACCAAGCGAAACCAAATAAAACACAACAACAACCAAAAAACAAAGATGAAGACGTTGCAAAGAGGGTGAAAAAATAAAAAAAAAATAATAATAACAAAAAAAGAAAGGAAAAGCTTGGAAAAAGAAACAGACAAAGGTGTCAAACAATTAAATAGAAGACACAACTTAAGGAAACAAAGGAACACGTTTCCACACCAAAAATTCAAAAAATATGGAAACATTACAATATTTTTTAAAATTATTTTTAAATGTAATATTTAGTTATCTATTTTGTGTTATGTTTACATATTAAAAATTAACCTTCCTATTTTATTTATAAACCTTTAAATTATTTATTCATTATTTCCCTTCGAATTAGCCAACAATTTCCGCCAAAAAAAAAAACTTGCCAAAACCCAAGTGCGCCTTCCTGCTGGAATTAAGCAGCAGAAAAGGCCAAGGCAGAAGGATATAAGGATATAGCGGAGAGCGGAAGGGGGTGGTTGGATGAGTGAAGTGTGGCAGCTTTAGACAGCTCCGGCTGCATAGTTTCAGTTGCCTCTAATTTAACGGCAGAGTAAACCGAAAAATACGAGGACGAAATACAGCGACGGCGGCGGCATCGTCGTCGGCAGACAAAACATTTGGCAGCTGCCAGGACATCCTGAAACAGGGGCATCCCTCCTCCCAGTGACAGGCAGCGATTAAGAAGATAAATGATTATTTTGAGCAATGCTAAAATAATAGACACCGAAAGCAGCAACCAGCCAAAGGAGGCCTCGCCTTAAATTTCTAATTAGATGCAAGGCAAGGCGACATTTCTGCCGCTTCGTCTGCCACTCAGCAGTTAACTTATTGATTATTTTCCACCCACTACATATATATTATATATATACTGTATCCTCTATATATCGAAGTGTTTTTGAACCCGAATCAAGAGCGACGCACTCCGAAAAGCAGAGGCCGTAGACCCGAAACCGGCTGCCCTTTTTCTGTTTGTATATAAATATATATATATATATGTATATATTACTTTATATATATCATTTTGGGTATTTTTGGCATTTTCATTGTCAAGGGCAAAGTGCGTGAGTAGCTCACAGATACAAGCACCGAAACATTGAAATACATTAGTGGCAAGGAAACCCTCGAGTTCCGACAGTTGATCTTTAATGCCCTGCTTGAAAAGGAAAAGATTGAAGGTAAGTTTGTAATATATTATTATTATTCTGTTATAAATATATTGTATTTAATTTATTTTATTAATGTTAATCTGTTTAATATTTGTATAATAAATAGATTAATATAATTACCCAAAACATAAACATAAACATAAAGAAATAAACGTAGGGCTTAGATACGCTCAGCATTAATGTTATTTTGATTGATTTTCATTATTATTCAATGTTGTTTTTCTCTTAAAAATGTAGAAACTTAAGGTAATCTTTATTGTTATACCAATTTTACTGCCAACATATTGTTGATTAATTTAAATCACATTTTTTCTTCAAATCAAAAGTACGAAAGTAAATTATAAAAAAATACTTTTAAATAAGTTAAAGAATTAGTTACAAATAAACTTCCAATTACATAAAAACTCCCTTTTGGTGACAAGCATATCCCCGCACAAGAATTTCTGGTTAGGGTATTAACAAACACACATAAGAGAGTGCGTAGAGCGTTGAACTTGGGCCGCGTTGAGTTGAGTCAACTTTGTGCGTGCTGTATATCCACGAGATACATAGATACGTTGAACTTGCGCAGCCCCTTCTCCACCTCCACTACCACCCCACTGGGAGGCCAGCTAACGGCGCTTTCTTTTATGATTTTTAATTAATTTTTATGTGCCAACTCACAAAATAAAAAGCCAAAAAAAAAAAAAAAAAAAAAACGCAAAACTAAAAACTGAAAACCGACGAAATCTTGTTAGCCAAAAATTAAAATTTAAGCAAATTTGATAGATAGTCAGATGGATAGATAGGTTTATAGGGACAAGCTCACTAAGGGGTTGCCCAAAAAAAAAAAGCAAAACAAAAACAAAAAAAGCAGAGCAACCAAGTCAATGAACCAAAAAAGGTCAAGATGTTTGCAAAAATCTTTTTCGCTCATCGCCAGCTTAATTTGTTTTTTCTTTTGTTTTTAATTTTTGCCCCCCTTTTGCGTCTTGCTTTCTATTTCCCTGCGTAGCATATTAGATTTAATGTTTCTCGGGCCCGATATCTGCTCGCAAAACCATCCGAAAACCCTCGCAATTTACGGTGATAAATTGTGTGTGTTTGCTCTGCTTTTTAACAAAAACTATTTCACCAATGTATCTGTAGCTGATAATCTGGTTGACCAAACCCAAAAAAAAGTTTCCTTGTAATATTTCCATGTTGCTATAATATGTATATATTATTTGGAACAAGCTGGCGATTGTGAAAGTTAGCTGATCGTTAGATAATTGCATAAATATGCTTTGTTAAGTTCATGTGGAAATTCTTGGGACATCGGGAGCAGACCAGTTAATAATTTTTTAACATATTTTTTAAGTAGCTAAAACTAGTAATTAGATCTGTGCTTGTGCATTATTTAAGTAGCTGTTTTCTTATACAACGTTGTTGATAAAATCACCATTACTTACAATTTAAGGTTAATTTCTTTAACAGTTTATTAAGTTCCAATAAATAAAATATAAATTAATTCAATGTAAGGTAAAAAAGTAGCCTAATTTGCCTCCATATTACTATTTAACTAACAGATACCTTTTTCTTCACGCTCAGATACATAGATTACCTTTATCTTTGTCAACACTTTATTTATTCAGCTTTTTTGTGGTGTCTTTAGTATAAAAATAGATCTCCCCGCCCGCCGCCACGTGATCCAAACTTGTTTTCGGTTTTAAATAGTTTGGCCATTGACGATCAGCGATCACTAGGCAGTCGTGGCCGAGCGGTTAAGGCGTCTGACTAGAAATCAGATTCCCTCTGGGAGCGTAGGTTCGAATCCTACCGGCTGCGGTTATAAAGGAATTAACTTTTTTAAATATTAATAAATTAAGAATAATTAAGAGAAGACGTCAAGATAATATGGTGATCGGTAACTGAAATTTGAAGGTATTTAAAGCTACTATTACAATATTAACTGGTCCCGTGGTTCTGCATAAATTACTATAGATTTCCAACTCTTTAACCTAAAGGGTTATAGTACATATAACTCAAAATATAAACAAATATCGTAAAGCTTTGTTTTCTTTTGAATTAGATATCTTTTTGCTTTTATATACTAACAAGATAAAGAAAGGCACCCAGAACTTTCAATTTGCTTGAGAAAGATACTGAAATATCAGCTATATATATTAAAGATCGGTTATAAATCGGCTTAAATTGGGTAATCGGGCGATCGGTGATCATGAGGCAGTCGTGGCCGAGCGGTTAAGGCGTCTGACTAGAAATCAGATTCCCTCTGGGAGCGTAGGTTCGAATCCTACCGACTGCGGTTTAAGAAGTATCTTTGTATCTTTTTTGTTGTTAAAACTTCACAAAATGTATCTGCATTTTTTCAAATATTGAAATACATTCAATTATAAGCTAGAAACAATTGAGTCATGGCCTACTTTTAATTAATTTTAAGTCCTAATTTGAATACATTGCTAGTTCTTCTTTTTACTTAAATTACTTCCTGTAACTATTCCCATGTATTATTTATTTAAATAAAGTTGGAGCTGAAAATCAATATTTATTAGGCTTTAAAATCAATATTAGAATAAAATATTTAATTTATTTATTTATAGTTTTATTCTTGATTCATTTGAAGTTATATTTTCTGTTCTGTTTCTTTTCTTCCTTCACCTTTTTGCTTCATTTTTCGCCGCAAAATAAGTTCGCCAGAGAGCAACAAATTGGCAATGTAATTAACCTTATATTGATTGAATTTTAAAGGCGTTTAAGCTTGTGCCACCCGCTGCGCTCTGAACCCGTCCAAAATAGTCGAAACACACTCAAATATAAAGGCGCAACGACTTTCCACTCCGAGATTAGATTCATCTTTGATGGGTAGGGCGGAGGGAGGGCAAGGAACTCTTCTATGTTATCTCGAGAACATTGAACCCGCCCCAAGAGGCAGTTAGACCGAATCAAAACCAAAAAAAAAAAAACAAAATCAACCGAAAAAAGGCCCCAGAAAACGCGGCGAGCATTTGCCAGATGCTAAGTGAGTGATAGACAAGCAACAAGCGACGACAACTTGCGCAAATCGACGACAGAAATCGGAGCGAAAAATTCACCAAAACTTATTCCAAAGACCAGAGAACTTCAAAATACCCTAACTTCTTTACAAATCACATAGAAATTGAAAGAATATTTCAGTTTTCTTAGATGCAAAGGAGGAGTTTGCCTTTAAAACAATTTAAACAAATATATATCTTAGCTAGTAAGTGAATAAAAATTGGTTGTATATTTTGTCAGTTTTAATATTATATATTTTAAGATAAAAACCATTAATAGATATGTCTAATAATTTGTAAAAACTGCCTAGTTCTAGGTTTAACCTAAGGAAGTCAAGATTTCATAATTAAAGTTACCAAAAATCGTTTAAAACCTCTAGAACTTTCAGCTAATAATATATTATGAAGTATATTATAAATTATTTGGTTATGTTTGATAAAAACTTCTTTAGAAATTAGAATTTACTAAAAATAATTCTATTCTGAGGCAGTAATATAAATTAAAACAATTATTATTAATAAATTCATTTAAAAAATGTAGAAAACCTAACATAAACTTAGTTTTTACCTGAAAAATACTCAGCTTAAAGGAAATCCTTTGATCCAGGACCTACCTTGAATAATCCCATAGAAATATAGGGTATGCAAATAGCTGGGGGGAAAAAGAGACCAATGTTAGATACGGGCATTTGTATCTTTTGGGCTGATTTCGGATGGTCGCCGTTGCGAGCGAGATAAACGACCGCAAAAAACGAAAGACTTTGACCCAAATTCGGACCGAAGAAGCCTGCGTTGATTAATCGACTTTAAAGCCAACAAAAAAAGAAGAACAAAAATTTGCACAGCTGCTCCTGAGCCGGCTAATTGAGGAAATCGAATGTAAAATTATGTGAGCGGCAAACACACACAAAATAAAAAAAAATAAAAAAATATATTTGCAAACGGCCGGTGACGCATTCATCTAATTTATGTATCTGATAGATACTTCACACGAAATATCCCCAGCCAACGCCAACGTTTTGTTGACCTTCTTCGCCGACCACCAGCGATTTTCACTTTTGGCCACGCCATAAATTTCTTGGTTTTTTTTTTTTGTTATTAATATTGATGTTGAAATTGCCTGGCTCTTTTTTTTTTTGTATTAATTCGATTGTGTTTCTGCAACTGTCCGATTCATCTTTCGCGCGATACCTGGAAATTGTCACAATTCGAGCGGAGTTTGCTGTAATTATTGCGGCAACAGGCAGGTGACAAATGTGGATTGAAGAAGTCATCAGATACGAGTATCTTTTCCTTCTAATTTGAACTCCCAAAAGAGTTCACAGTTTGTTGAATTCTACAGAGAGAACGGTGTTTGCAAAAGGAAACTTTACCTTGTACAATTTGTATTTTATAAATAAATAAATCAAAAAGCGGACTTTTCACTAGAACTCTCAAGTATTTTGCACTTTAAATAAGTGGAAAACACCCTGAAATCGATCAGTTATAGGCTACTAATGAAGCAGTTGGCTCTCCTGTTGCTTTGTGTGTTTTTTTATAATATTTAAATTCTTTTAATTAATAAAGTCACCTATTTAAATTATAAACAAGCAGTGGGTAAACAGGAACTTGCCTTCCAATAGGTCGGATATTGCACTTTGACCACGCTCTGTGAGTTTTTCGAATTAAACGCCCCTTCTGCTGGCCACGCCCCCCAAATGGCAGACTACAAAACTGACAGCAGGGAGGTGCAGGGTGCAGATATGAGGGGAAGACTGGGTTAAAGGGATCGGTCGGTATTGGTATCGCGGGGGAGGATATGGCGGCATATTTGGGGGTTGAGCTGCTGACTCAACTCTTGGCAAGTGAAAACGTTGAGAAATCATTTGCATAAAATAATTTTGCGTGTTTTGAGTAAATAAATTACGGGGAGAACAGGGAGAAAAGTAAGCGAAAAAAAAAATAAAAGCGAACATAGGAAGAAACCGATACCACACAGACTAGCTGACAGATACAGATACAAGCACACTTGTGGATGCAATTGCAATTGCGAAACTTATTTTTTTTTGCAAGTTCTGTTTGAGCTAAGTTAAGCAGGCAGACAAAAGATACAAGTATCGGTATCTGCACAAAGAGAAAATATTAGATATATATATGTTTATATATTTTATAACTAAAAGAGGCTAAAAAATAAACCAACAAATTTATGTATTTAAGCTTGAACTGCAGAGGTTTGTTATATTTAAAAAGAACAATAATAATACTTACTTATATATGACTATGATTATTATTTTGTTTATTTAATTATGTAATTAGAGAAACCCGAATAGAAATAGTTACAGATATTAATGGCTTATTCTCAGCTGATAATTCTAAAGAATTACAACCCTTTTAAAGTCATATTTTTAAAGGGATAAAAATACACAAAAAATTCATTCTAAACTCAAATTAATAAACTTCATGAATATTCGTGTTAAATATTTAAAAACAATATTTAATAAGAGTTCTTTCCGTGCTTATTTATCTGGCCAATCCCTCGGGTAACTTGCAACTCCTTCTTTCGGCGCTGGTAACATGTCGTTTGGCAATTAATAACGGATTATAAGGCGACGACGACGACTCCCAAAGCGTTGACAATGCGCAAAAAAATATACAACAAAATATATATATATATATATATATATATGTATAATAATAATAATATCAAGAGGAGGACATATAGAAAATGGGTGGGAAAATGGAAAACATTTGCTGGTGACAAAAAGTCGTCGTCGTCGACGGCGGCGGCATCTTTGAGTTGCCAGAGAGAAAAAGAAAAGTAACGCGTATCTGTGCGCTACAAATGTATCTTTCATCATCATTGGATATTCCCATCCCTACACCTCCTTTACCACCACTTATAATTCTCCTTTGGCCCCGGCTCGTTCTCTTATCCTTGCGCCAGGCTTTTAAGCTGATGAAAAGGAAAATTCCCGGGCATTCAGAGTCCAAAGTTTTCTTTCTTTTCAGAGGGACCTCATCTTGCTTTCTGCCCCCTCTCCCGCTCCCTCTACTCTCAGCCGATTTTCGTCTTTATTTTTTTGCGGATTTCTTGTGAAAAGCGTAAAAATTGCTGTAGATTAGCCCTGGCTGGCGACAACGACATTGTGTGCTGGTGCTGCTTGTCTCTGGCCTGGGTTTATAGACATCGCATATGAGTGCGATGCGGCATTAGCCGGTCAGCCCCTCGACCCCCCGAGATGGCACTTTAAGGATATTTAAATTGTAGCCAGGACAACGAAAAATAATGATGCATTTCGGCAGAGATAATAACAAAGTGTATTTTGCTTAATTCACAACATTAATCATAACAATTGGCTGCTTAATTTAATTATTACGGTTGCTCTCCTTTATGATCTCCTAACTGACGCAATTAATTAGTTACATATGCTTTGTATTCATAATTATATTAATTAGCTGGATGAATATGTTAAAAGAAAGCAGGCAGTGTAGCAATTAATTTAATATATTAAGGACACAGTATTTCTGTATTAAAATATGTTTTTTTTATTTTGTATTTTGTTAAATTCTTCAATTTTCTTCTTTTTTTTTGTTGCTGAAATATTTGAACATCAAGAGCTGCCTAGGGCCGGGGGCCTGGGTGCTTTTGCATAATTCTATAAATTATAAAATACAACAAACAAATGACAGCGACAACAACAGCAGATGGAAATGCCTTTACCCCCTTTTCCCTGGACAAATTCTATTACACTTTTCGTTTTCCTTCTACCCTCTCGCTCACTCTCTCTTTCCCATTTTATGTGCGTCTTGTGATTTTTTCACAATTTTCCGTTGTTACTTGTATTTGTTGTTGGTCTTTTTTTGTTGTTGTTCAGCTCTCTCAAGTGCAATATGCAGGCAGGCCGAAGGCAGAGACATCCCTACCACCGCCCCGCTCCCGCCACTGTGTTACCCATCTGTTTTTTAGTATCCTTTTGGCTTGGCTTTGGCTCCTTCATGTATTTTTTATCTAAATGCCCCAAAGGCATTCTTTTGCAGCATAGACAAAGTCGCCGCCTGCCACTCCTCCAAAAGGAGGAAAAAAAAACAACAGCAACAACAAAAAATACACACAAAAAAAGAATGCAAAATAATAATAATAAAAAAATAGGAAGAAATAGGGAGAGAATATGGAGAAAATAACGCAGTATTTTTCCTAGGTTTTTTTTTGTTGTTTTGCAACTGAAAAGTTGGCAGAAGAAGGCAAAAGTCATGCGCCAGAGAGCTCCTGAAGGACGCATCAAGGAGACAGTTGTTGCAGCAAGTCAAACCCTCCCACCCCCCTCTGTCGCTTCATCATCATTAGCGCCCTTCCCAAAAAAAAAAATACAAAAAAAATAATAATAATAAAAATATATACACGAGTTGAAGAAAAGTGAATAAAAGAAAAGGAACGCCGAAAATATGCTTAGGGTTAAGTGTTCCCGTTAGAGGAAGACAGCTGCCTCCGATCCCTGATCCGATCCCCTGGCCATTATCTTTTCTCTCTTTTTTGTTTTATTTTTATTTTTTGTATTTTTTGCACCCTCACTCGCACTTGTCACGGCCCTAATCCGCGGAAGGTCCTGGGATAACGGTGCAGCGGGATATATGATCACAAAAAAAAAAGGAAAGAAACTGCCTCGCACACAAAAACCTTTGACGGCACAGAGAGACAGAGGAGGTCCTGCCGCAAGAGAATTACCCTGGATTGTGGAATGGGATATTAAATATAATATATAATAAAATAAATACAATAAAAGGTGAGATAAGTATATAGCATTTAATTAAATATATTAAAATCATATTTAAAACATTAAGAACGGAATTTAATTATAAATAAAATAGAATTTAATATGAGTATTCATAAACATACAACCTTAAGCCTTTTTTAGTGCAATATATTATAGAAAGAACACAAAATAAAATGTAACAAGTGATAATAAAACGATATCTGTAAAATTTATAACATATATATTAATTATTATATGTATTATATTATATTTATATTATATATATATTTATTATATTTATTGTAATTTATTATATTTATTAGGCTAGGTATGTAGGTATATTTACTATTAAAATTAATAAATTGTTCCCATTTCCTACCTAAAAATCGATATAATTAAAACCCCGACCATATAAAGAGTATCAGATCATCAGGAAAATATATGCATTGTATTATTTCACGCTGATCGCCCCCACAGAGAAAAATACGACAGGAAAAAGCGTCAAGGAGGCGGCCGGCAGTTCAATGCACTTACAACATCTAAACCCAAAAAAATACAAAAAAAAAGGGATACAAATAACAAGCAGGCGAAGAAAACAAAAATAAGCAGGGAAAAGGACCAACACACACATACACACACACACTGATGTGTGTTATTTATTGCGACACAAAGGACTCGCGCAGGGAGACAGACGTTCAATGTCCTGCAGCCTGCAAACGGGCTAATAAAATGTGACGAGCGTAACGCAGAACGCAGCGCGAATCGAGCGCTTTTTTCTCGCACACCACACACACACACGAATCCTTATACACACACACACACACACACAGAGATAGCAGCACGCAGGACATTGACACCCGAAAACGGAATGGCATAAAATAAAAGCCGGCGAGCCGAAAAGTCCGAAGCCCTACGAAGACGCCCTACGAAACTGCCGACCCGCCGACGGCGAAGCCCAAAAAGCCAATGGCCCCCCGCAGGATGCGACCAGGATCCGGGATCCTGCAACACAGAGCAAATAAAAGTTCAATAATTCACTGATAAATATTACAAATATAATTATTTATAAAATGAAAAAAGAAAGAACATGGAGATATGTAGTTATAATAATTTGTAAAGTTTCCTTTAAATATACAAAAAGATTTTGTATATTACTTTTTAACTAGGAAACCGTTTTCCCTTTTTCCTGGTTCCCCCTTTTCATGTTTGCCATAAATAATCGATTACAAATATATTTTGTATTGCAGATTTTTCTTTCAGTGACTTACGGCACGTGTGCGTGTCCATATACACTCACAGCAAGACAAGTCCTGGGTCCTGGCGTCCTGCTGGATTATCCCTAACGTCATCGGTGACGGCGGAGTGCATTGAACTCCTTTCAACCTTTTTCTGGCCGCTCAACGTCTTCGGTTCGGTTCTTCGGCTTCTTTTTCAACGACTTCTTCTTGTCCTGGGGCCGGGGCGTAAATCAAAATCCCCCCCGAGTCCTGCCAAACAGCTGATGTTCCCGGCCATTGCGTATACGCAGTGGCGTCCCCTTACCACACACACACACACCGATAGACACGCCGAAAACAATGTGCCGGCGGGCAAAGTTCGTTGAACGCCTTTTTGGAGTTGTTTTTCGGTCGGCTCTTGACTTTTGCGGCGTCTCCTTAATCTTGGCAAAAGGATGTTTTGTTGGCGGGCAACATGTTGCTGGCAACACTGGGCCACACAAGGATAATGGAAAGGCAAGTTTACAACTGTTGAAATGCAAGTATTTATTGTTTACATAAATAATGTAGTTAAATAAAGGAATAAACTGTGAAAGAATCACCTGAGCTAGGCATTAAGTGGGCAGGGTTTTTTTTCTACATAAATGGAAGGTTTCGTTCTTGAAAATTGGAATAGTATAGTACTCCTTAAATACGATTTATATTACTTATATTTTGAAAATCAATTTAATCATCATCTGCTCCCAAATTGGTTTCCTTTATTATTTAATTCCTTATTAATTTGCTTTGTGTGTTTGGTTTTTGTTTAGTTTGCGGAGCCGCCAATCAAAGACCGCCAATCGGCGGCATCAAGTGGTCTCAACTAAAGACTATATGGATGGGAATCGGAATCGGAAATCGAGTTGGAGACCACCAGAACGGCGAAGGGGAGTTGGGAATACAGAGGAGACATGCAAATAGTCGTAGTCCTCCTCATATGTGAGTGTGTGTCGCTTGGTTGAGCATTGTTAAGATCGGTATCGGTCAGGGGATCCACCATGATCCCCACCGAAAAACCCCGCCTCCCATTCATGGCACAAGAAGTCGGCATCGGCATCGGCTGAATAAAGCAGTCAGCTCCAGGTCCAAGTTGGCAATACATTTACCGCCGCCGCCGAGTGCCGAGTGCCGCCCGGCCATCTAGTTTGGCTGCACTTAATTTCAGCGCTTAACAGACAATTAAAATCCAATTAATTCTGACGTTTATTATGCTAAGCCGACGACTGTGGGCCCTCGGATCTCTGCCTCCCCTCTCTCTATCTCTGTGCTCGGACCACGACGGACCTCCACATAAATTGCAGCCTCGTCCTCCACTTTGTATACCCAGTCATGTCGTTGCTAAAAACTTGCTCCTCTTGTCTGTTCTCTGGCACAAAAAAAAAAAAAAACACAAAAAACAAAACTTTTGCTACAACTACAAGAACTAGGAACAACAACAACAGCAGCCGCCACACCGAGGAAATTCATTTGATATAATCTAGGAAATTATCAACGTATATTTCCAGAAGAACAAATCCCCATTAAAATATTGCATTTTGGTTAATTTTTTAATAGTTTTTTCGTTCTTTTATATATTTAAACAGTCAATAAATGTTAAGAAAAAGGTTTCTTTAAAACACTGCTTGTATTTCTTAATTATTTCTTATAAAAAATCATTTAATTTATTTGAATTGTAATCCTTTTAATAATTAGGAAGAAAAGGCATACAAAAATAACTGCGTTTAATCATTAAAAGGTTTTTAAATATCAATGTTACTTTCTTTTCCAAAGCCTAAATATATATTCACAAAGAAATAATACTTTTTAATATGTTACCCAATTTTTTGCGCAGTGTTTTTAGACCCAAGAGCCCAGGCCATCGTACAAAGTTTGGCCTTCTACTGGTGGCAGCCACATGTTGATTTGTCCATGGACGGAGCCACCATGTAGGAGTCCAATAAATCTTTCAATTGGGTATGCCAATTGGTTGGGATTAGCTTTGACTTCACTAATGTGGCACAGCAACAAAGTATATTATTAATTTCCATAAGCATTCAAATAAAATAAAATAAAAAAAAAGAAAAATTGACTTTCGACCGTGACAGGACTCGAACCTGCAATCTTCGGATCCGAAGTCCGACGCCTTATCCATTAGG